>CAJVPN010001176.1:0-16808 GCA_910592215.1 Entrophospora candida
AAATGTCTCTATGTTGAGTTGAAAGGTTTCAAAGTCAGGTGATTTTATTGTCGGGTTAAGAGTTGGTGCACCATATATGAAAATTTATATATGTGATCGACTATGTTTGTAAAATCATATAATGTAAGACACCCCAATGTATCACGTTAAATGAGAACAACTTTCTTCCGTGTAGGCAAAGCTTGCGTGTATATCGTTCCGCAGTTTTGAAATTCACTACGTTTGAAGAAGTGTCCCCAAATTTTTTTTTATAAACCAAAATCCATTTAATCGATTTTAATGCTAAATGCATATAATAACAATATATTCTGACGAATATCTCCCTAGAAAATAACATAATAGAAACAATTATAATACATACAGTACCAAAGAACATTGGATAGAGGTGTTGCATGATAATCGAAATGTTTAGTAATGTCTGCATTGTCGAAAGAAACAATACTCAAACAATACACACTTAAAAAACATACAATGTCATGTGCATTCATGGCTTAAAGAAAGTCAGAAAAAATCTAGTCCTCTACCAGAATCAAAATAGTGATACTGTACTTTTTAACCGAAATAAATTAATATTTCTTTGCTAGTTAAATACTGTATAAACATTTAATAGGTTCTATGCAGGGCACGTTGGCACCATGCCCAAGTGCCTAGCTTTTTTTATTAGGCACCAGTTTCTATGCCCGTGTCTATGCCTGTGCTCCAAATTTTTTGTTAAGCACGAGCATGAGAACCCTGGTCTCAATATATGCAATTACGGAGTTATTTTTTAAATATCACGTGCAAGAATTTCACTTATAATAAATTACTTGAATCAAAAAAAAAACTTGGACTCCGAAGTTTGATTTTCCTAGCAAAGTCCCGTTCTATTTTCTTTTTCAATTCAAAAAAAATTTTAACACGCATAACTTCTATGGTCTTTATTGAACCAAAGTCTCTTATTCATATATACTTACACATACATCATATGCACTGATTTTGTTTGATCCCCAAAATCCAGTACGATATGAAACGTTATGAATACTTTATACTAGCCAAACCCCATTGGTTTTGAGGTGAGGCCATTGTTTTGACGGGCTATCGAATAGTAAAATAGTTTTTTAGCGGTGCAAATAATTTTTCTTGGGGTTAATTATCATTCTATTGTCCAGTTTACATATCATAACGTCGAGACACAATAAAATATAAGGTTTGAAAAAAGGATCCAAAAAACCAAATCGGTTGATATGTACATATGTGTAATTGAGAATTTTGTTTTTTAAAATTCCATGATTAAAAATGCACATTTAATTCTGGGAAAAGGACAAATTATTTTTAATACTATTTCATTAACAATTTGTCAACAAATTCAGGACAAAAGTCACATTTTACGAGCAAAAAGGTGAAGATTTTCAAAGCTAGAAACTTTAGTTTACCAACCATTACATCTTCTTAGTTAGTTTTATCACGACTTGAAACCATCAGGAAAATAAATCTCATGTAAACCTACGTAGTGTTTAAAACTGACCAGCATTATGCGGAAATGTTAACAGAATTACCAAAATATCGACATAATGCTGGCCAATTCCGAATCCTGCGTAGGTTTATGTAAGATTTATTTTCCTGATGACAATGTTAATCAATCTGGTCGTGAACTGCTAGTTCTAATCCCAATTCGAATAAATTTTCGGCATGGATTTCTAATTATCAAGAATTAAAAAATTCCCAATTCCTCTCTCCCTTTGAGGATATAAATTTTTGAACAATTAAGAATTAAGTATAAGAATAAAGATAACAACAGAGAAGAGAGAGACGAAATGCCAAAGGAATTCAAAATAAAAGTTAATTAATAGCTTTACATGCTATGACATATGCGAATCTTTTTGAATAAGAGAATTTAAGGGACGCTTTGGCTAATCGGATTAGCATTAGTGGCAGAAACAGATTGAAGACTTGGTGAAATAAATATTGAGTTTAAGAAAGAGAAGGAATAAATTCATTGCAGTTAATAGGGAAACGGAAAAATTAAGAAAAATCTTTGAAGGACAAAAAAGAATTCATAATCAAATGAATCAAGCAAGTATTTTAATTTATTTATTTGTTAATGTAGAAGAATCTACATTGGTCGAGGATTATAATTTAATGAATTACCAGATTAAAAAATTATAATTTTTGGTTGACAATTGATTGACAAAAAAACAACTGGTTGAAAACTTGATGACAGTAGAATCCATCGAATAGATATGTTTTTTTAAACTTTAATTTAATTTTAGAATTTAAGAATATATCCTAATTTAGAGATAATTTCTATAATAAATGAATAATAAGAATCGATGTTCTATGATTAATTGGTTAATGATTAGTTTGGAATTTTAAATATTTCTTTCTTTCCTAACTTTCCCTTAATATAGATGAGATATGATGGTGAATAGACACTATGAGGAGAGAGGAAGGAAAACTATTACCATCACCAACAATAATAAAATTTGATTGATTGACGGATAGAAGAAAGACAAATGCAAGTTTAAAATCCAGGATTTTTCGATAATAATTATAGTGATTTCCAACAATGATTTCAGCATAAATGATTGGTTCTGTTTTTTTTTTTTTTGTCTTATTCATTATTAAATACCCGTTGTATTTTTTTTTTCGAATATTACGACAGATAATAATAACCGATTTAACTAACAAATTGTTTTTGTTTGTTTATAATTAATGTGATGAAAATCTCTTTTCAATGCTTAATTAGTAATCACAGCCTTAGTAAAAATTGGATGCACGCGACTTTAAAGCTAGATTGTGTTGGAAATTTGGATTATTTTTGAGTAGAAAAATTAGAAATTATTTTGTAGATTATTATTTATTGTTATTTATTTTTAACATTTTTAATAGTTATTAGGAAAAAGGAATTGTGTGTAACCATAAATAAACAATCCAATTCATTGATTTTCCATAAAAGATAATTAAAATAATTTTTATTTATTTTATTTTTTTTTTCCAAGCCACTTAAAAATAGAACAAACATATTTCAATAATTCGACAAATTCATTGGATGATAATTAGCCACTCGAAACAAAAAAATCTTTTTTTCGTGTGTCAAGCCTCGGCGACCGAATTCATGTGTAACTAAAAGAAATTAAATGTCAAGAATACTAAAGAAAAAATTTATAATAACATTATTTTTTAACTTTAACATTATGGAGAAAAAAATATATATAAATATAAATATAAAAATCCAACATCAAATTCACCCAAAAAATTTAAAATCTTCTTTTTAAGGATTAAAAAAATATTTATTTCTTCTTTTTTTGATCATAAAAATAAAAAATTTTAAATTTTTGATTTTTGATTTTATACGTTAATTTAGAAATAAAAAAAAATATATATATATAAAAAAAGAAAAAAAGATTTATTTTATATCCGTTTTTTCCACTTTCCACCCTCCTTACACGCCACAACACCAACATTCACACATTGCATTCCCTCTCTATCACACACTTCTCAATCAATCAACCAATCAAATCAATGAATTTAAATCACGTCTAATAAATTGTTTTCTTCCAAATTATATACTTTTCTATTTGCTACTCAAATATAAGAACACAACATTCTATATATTTTTAAATTATACACTATATTTATATACTCAATTCATTGTGAAAAATCAAATAAATATAAATACTTTACGAATAAACTTTTTTTCTTAAAAAAAAAATAAAAATAAACAAATCTAATCTTTCCTTTTTTTTTTTAAAAAAAAAAAGATTTTTACGAAATTTCTCGGTTTTTTTATTTTTTATTTTATTTTTCTTAACGTAAGTATTTCATTTCTAGTTTCTTTATATAAAATTTATATATAGTGATTTTTCAAAATAAGATTTTTCTCTTTTTCCCTCCTTCCCTCCTTCCCTCCCTCTTACCATTTCCAAAAAAAATGAAAAATAATCAACCGTACTAATCATTTTATTATTATTTTATTATTATTATTTATTTATTATTTATTTAGTGTCTCAGTTATGAGCTATTCTAATGTCGTATGGATTGACGATCCTTTTTTCATTAAGAGACAACGTGTACAAATTGCTTGTTCATTTTGTCGTCAAAGAAAAATACGTTGCGATGGCATAACACCTTGTGGAAATTGTCAGAAATATTCTACAAACTGTGTAAAAGTTAAACTTGAAAGACCATCTCGTGGAGCTAAAAAAAATTCTAATAATGCGAAGAATTGTAACGACAGTGACAATATTGACAAAGATATTAACGAAGATGAATTTATCACCACTGAAAACATTAACGCCACCGATAAAAATAACATTTTCTCAACAGCAACAAACGCTTTAAATTTATCTTTGATTTCTTCATCCTCTTTCAATTATCGTATCAATAAACGTCCTAATGATGATCACGATCAATTACCTCAAAGTTTGCCTCCTTTCCAACGATCTATTCAAAACAACAACAATGATGATGATCATGATGACAATGACGACGACGATAATCATCATCACAATATTAAATCGTCTCAATGCAAATGTAGATATAAAAAGATATATAATATAATATTATGATTATTGATTTGTTAATTTATTTATTAATTTATTTATTTATTTTGTCCTCCCCCCTCACAAGTATCTAATCCAATCAATATCATGATCACTGAACCAAAGATTCCTTTGCTTAACAAAAATCAATTCTTTATGCCAAATGACGAATTGTTTGAACATTTGTTGGATCTTTATTGGACAAACGTACATCCAAATGTGCCAGTACTAAATAAATCTTTATTTCTACAACAATTAAATGGTCCTAATGATCAAGCCTCTCCTCTGTTACTTAATGCTATGTTTGCTATATCTTCTGATTTTTCTGAGATCCCATCAGTTAGACTAGACTCTGAAACCAATGAAAGTAGTGGTTGGTTGTATTTTGATAGGGCAAGAAATATGTTGGATGATTTCTTGGATGCGCCGAGGATGTCAACAATAGCTGCACTTATACTCATGTCTATATTTCAACAACGTAACACGACTAGACGTTCAGTTACTCCAGCTGGTTATTTTCGTAGATGGATGTATATTGGAATTGCTATTAGAATGGCTTTAGAATTAGAATTGAATAAAGAATGTAATGATGATAATAATCAAATTGACAACTCCATTAAAGAACTAAGAAAAAGATTATGGTGGTCTTTATTTATGCTAGATGTATTAGTTTGTTGTGGAATTGGTAAAACTAGTTATATAGATGAATTAGATTGTACTATTTCAGATCCTAATGTTGATATGATTGATGAACCTGAACTAAGAAACAGCAGTGCTTTAATTGAGTTTATTCAACAAATAAAATTTACTAAATTATTGCATTTATTATTAAAATATAACTTTACCTCAAATAATAATAGTCATGATGATGATAATAATAATGGTAATAGTAGTAACAGTAATACTGATAATAGCATTAGCAGTAATGATAACATTGATAATAAATCATCAGATGATTACAATAGTATTAAAGATTTCGAAAATCAAATCAATTCATGGTTTTGGCATTTGCCAAAACAGTCAACAAATACTTTGGTGGAAAATTTTAATGATTATTCTACTACAATGTTACACTTAAATATGCTATATCATTCATTTATTATAATTTTACATAGAAGATATATCACGTCATCATTTGATTCATTTTTAAAATGTTCACATGCAGCAGCAAATATCATGCCTATTGGAGATTTAATCTTGTCCAGATTGTCTAAACCATTTAGAGGGTTTCTTAATTGTACTATCTGGTGTTTACTACAAGCAGGACTGATCCATGCAATCAATCAATATAGAGGAAATGGAGATACAAGTAGAGTAGCCAAGCAATATTATGATAGAATTGTTGATTTGTTTGAAAAAAATTCACAGTTTACAGCATCACAAGCTTTACAAGATCAAGCAAATGCATGTAGTAGTAAACATTCTCAATGTTTATCAATGATAGATATTTGGAATTTGGTTGATAACAATCATTGTAACAATATCAATAACAATAATAATGATTGTGATGATGATGATAACGATGATAATGACGATAATGACGACATCAATAATCATTTATCGACTGAAATATCTAGAAATTCAACGAATGATCATTCACAACTTTATATGTTATCAAATATAACGGGAACTAAGGTTATATCATTTAACATTTTTTATTATCATATTTAACATTTTATTAAATTAATCTTTTAAATTTAGACTCCATCCTTGAATTTTATTATTGATGATAACGAACAATTGGAAAATTCAATTCTTAATAATAATAATAATAATAATAATAATAATAATAATAATAATAATAATAATAATAATAATAATAATAATAACAACAACAACAACAACAATTATTACAAACAACTTCAAGCTTTACATTATGGTGGCAATTCGTCATCTAATAATAACACTGCTACTGCTACTACTACTTCTTCAGCAACTACGGGGAAAAGATCGACTAGAAGTTCTAGTAATGCTGATAATAACAGCAGTAATACAAATATTTTTGAGATAACTCATTTAACTACACATATCAGCACACCATATCCAAGTCCAACACATGGTGCAATATCTCCGATGATTAGCACGACACCACAAGTGTCACCAAATGTTGATTTAGGACAGTTCACAACCAGTAATAATGAGGCCACAACATCACCCGACGAATTATTTAATCCTTTCCCAGTACTTGGTAATGATGAAGATCATAATAATTGGTTTAATGGTTCAACATCCACTAATTCTAATAATAATTCACAAAATCATCCTGATAATCATCAAACTGGTTCATGGAATCATCATAATAATCAACAAAACTATTATAATAACAATAACGCCGACAACTACATCAGACCATCTTTAACACCTCCAACGCATCCAACAACACCAATTTCATCACCAATAAGAAAATTATCATTGGGAATGTCTTCTCCGTCATCCTCTACTACTAACATCGTCACTATTACAAATAATAATGGAATATTTTATAATGATGGATCCATTATACATCTTTCACCAACAACTTCTCCTTTTGATTCACCAAATCCAGGAGACAGTAATGATACGAACGCGTCACCTAACGTAGATAATAGAGTTTCAACATCATCGAGTAATACGAATAATTCTAATGATAACAATTACATTACATCATCATCGCCATCATCATCATCAAACAATCATCACGATTCTGAATCTTGTGGTTCAGGTTATATTTTTGGAAGTTTTAACGGTTTAGGGATTTGTTCAAATTAAAAAAATACATATATAATGTGTGTGTATTATTTTTGTATATTTCTTTTATTTTTTTTCATTTTTGTAAAATTCAAATATGTTTCTTAATTTTTTGGGGGGTTTTTCAGAGTATCCATTCATTCATTCTATTGGAATGAATCATTATTTATTATCGACATTACTATTTTCATTTACCATATATTTATTATTTTCATTTAAATCATTTAAATTAAAAAACACACACAAACATGACAACTGCAACATAAAAAGGAGAAGATTTATTATTAAAGCATCGATGACATCAGCGACGACGACAACGACGTTATAATCATCAAAGTTGATAATTATGATGAATCATTCATTTATTTTCCTCAACAATCAATTGTTTTGTTATATATATACTGTATGTTGTAGCACGTGTAAAAATTTATTTTTTTTGTAGATAAAAAAATTTTTATGTATATATGATATGGTTATTATTATGTATAGTGTTTTGTTGTTGATAAAAATATATATATATACTATTAATCCGTTCAAAAGAAATCTCCAACTTATTATTATGATTTTTATTTTTTAATTATAGAATTTTTACTAAGGATCTAAGTTGTTTTGGAAACAAATCGACATCATTTATTAACTTAATAAAGTAAAAAAGGTTTTTTGTTTGTCTTTTAGGATAATAATAAAAAGTTTTTATTTGTCGTAAATTAGAAGATCAGCAAGCAAAAAAATTCGCGATTTTTCATTTGATAATATTATTAAATGTCACTAATACTAATATGTAATAACAAACATCTTTTCGGTCATTGAAATAGTTCTTTTTCACGTATGAGGAAAGGATACGATAATAGTAACTCAACTTTTTGTTAGTTTAATCAAAAATACGTTAAAGATTAGAATATATGTTTTTTCTTCAAAATAATTATTATTTGACAAAAATTATTATCCAAAAAGCTCACAAATTTCATTTCATTTTTCTTCGATCTAAATCTCTCATTCATCAATCAATTAACCAATCACCTTTATTTATCGTTGTATCTTCACAATCTAGTTTTTTTGCCTCCTCTTTCTGTTTTAATTTAAAAAAAATTTTCACACCACTATTTTACTATCACGTGAATTTATTTTTTTGTTACAAGTCATTTAACAAAAATGCATTGTATTGGTGTAGATTATTAAATTCCCTAATTAAGTTACGATTAGTTAGTGTCTCTCTCATATATTATATAAAAAGAGTGAATAAATTTTTTCATCCCTTTGTTTTAAAAAATAATAATCTCTTTTTTTTAAATTAGAAAAAAAATATAATATTTTCAATATAAAAAGCGTTTTAGTTATCAGTTATTGAAAGTATGTCAGGCGAAGATTTAAATAGTATTAAAAGAAGAAGGGTTGCTAGAGCTTGCGATACTTGTAGAAGAAAAAAAGTTCGTTGTGATGGCGTTCAACCTGGCTCTGATCCTCCTTCTTGTACAAATTGCAAAGCATATGGATATGAATGGTAAATAAATAATAAATAAATAGGTAATAAACAAATAAATCAAAATAACAAATAAATTTAATCTATTTTTTTTTATTTGTTGTTAGTTCTTTTATTGATGCTCCTAAAAAAAGGGGTCCTCCTAAAGGTTATATTGAAGCATTAGAAACTAGGTTACAAAGAATGGAATCTGTTCTAAGCAATTTAATTCAATCAGGTGAATTACCTGAGAGCTCAATTAATTCAAATTTAGAATGGATTAATGTTAATGAAAGTAATTTCAAATCTCAAGATTCATCATTGTCATCATCATCATCAAACAACAAAAACACTCTAAGAAAACCTTTATCTTTTGATTCATCTGTCTCTTATAATTTAAAAAAATCCTATTCCTCCTATTCTAACAATCTCGTCTCAAATGATGACGACGATGATAATGATAAACATAGTATCAAATATAGATCAACCAACAACCAACCTAGTGATTCTGAAGAAAGTTACTCTAGTGATAGTAATGAATGTGGTAATTCTCATTATGATTTGAATGATAGTATGGGTCAATTGGCAATCGACGAGAGTGGTCACACAAGATATCTTGGTAGCAGTTCTGGAATTTTCTTATTAAAATTCACAAAAAAAGTTGCTCACGGTCAAATGATCAGTATTCCAAGTAATTCTATAAAATCAAAACGTAACGACAAAAATTTAGTCATAGAATTGCCTCCAAAAGAGTTATGTGATGCTCTTTTAAACATATATTGGAATAAATTACATCCTTACGTGCCTTTTATTGACAAGTCAGAAGTGATGGAAAAATATAACAATTTGGAAACAAATTTTCCTTCTGTCATTCTACTTTATTCTATTTTTGCTTTAGCTTCAAAATATATTGACGATACTTCCGTACGTTCAAATCCTGATGATCCAATCACTGCCGGTGTTCCATTTTATGAACGTGCAAAAGAAATAATCAAAGATGAATTTGAGACTGCTACTATAACTACTGTACAAGCTCTTTTGTTATTGTCGATATTTTACCAAGGCGATAAAGGTTCTACTCCTTGGATTTATATTGGTTTGGCTATACGTTTAGCTCAAGACATGGGTTTACATCGTGATTCTTCAAAGTGGAATCTTGACGAGAGGCAAATCGAATTAAGAAAACGTATTTGGTGGGTCTGCGTTTTGTTAGATAGATTCATCAGTACTGCTTTAGGTAGACCGTTTGCCATAAATGATTCCGATTACGATATACAATTACCTATTCAAGATAAATTGCCCGAAGATCCGGAAGGCTCTGTTGAAAGTTTGATCCAAATGATCAAGTTAAGCCTGATATTTGGACAAGTTCTTTCTCACGTTTACGGCATTAAACATAAGCACAGTTCTCATAAAAATAATGATTCGGTATTAGCCTCTTTAGATGGAGAATTGAATGAATGGCGTGATAATTTACCTAAAGCCTATCAGTGTGATTCAACTACATTACGTTTTGGTGATTTGACAAACAGTAGAAGAACTTTTCTGCATTTATTATATTATACAATTCAAATATTATTACATAGACCTCATATACGTGGTCCAAAATCAAAAGCTCCTCCATCTGCCATTCCATCATTAACCATTTGTACAATGGCCGCGAATAACATTACTCATATTTTATATAGAACAATGAAAGATGGTGGTTTGGGGGTCACATGGCAATTCAACATATATCCATTTTTTACTGCTGTTTCAACACACATAATCAATGCATTAAGTGGTGATGATAGATTTAGAGAAGTTGCAAAACAAGGTCTAAGAATGTCATTAAAATGCTTAGAAGATATAAAAAGTTCTTGGTATGCCGGTAACAAGTGCATATCATTGATTAATGATGTTATAAGAGTAAAAAACATTAATCTAGATGGAATTAATGGTTTAAACGATGTTGTGATAAATAAAAATAAAAATAATGGTGATGATCTTGGTGAATATTGTAATAGTTTAAATAATGATAACAATAATAATTGTGATGACTCAATGAATATATCAAAACCACGTGTCACTTTTGCACCATCATTATCATCATCAAAATCCTCCTCGCCACCATCATCTCAAAATAATTTATCATCACCTACATCAATTCAGGATTATAATACTGCAATGATACAACAACATATGATCAATCATTTAGTTTTAAGTAATCAAATAATCACTAATAATAATAATCAAAATACTAGTCCCAACAACATTAATTCTCATCATTCTACTACTAATACTAATGCTAATTTTGATTCTAATGTAAATAATCTTAACAATAATTCATCCACTTCATCTCCTGAGTCAAACTCGTCAAACTCATCAACTTCATTATCTTATAATGAATATCTATTATCAGATCCGTTATTTCCCACAAACGCTGATGCATTTGCTCCTGATGTTTCATCATTTTTATTTGATGATGTTGAAGATCATATGGGAAATAATAATCCTATACTACCACCAGCAATTGATTGGAGAAATTGGTCTGATTGGGCTGAATATCTGATAAGAATACAAGCTATAAGAACTGCGAGCTCTCCAGGAGGTCCTATTGTTCCAGCATCATCACCACTGCCGCCATCATCAGCAGCATCAACAACTACATCATCATCAACAACAATAACGACACCGCCAAATCTTCAATCTAATATCACCACACCAACCACTACAACAACAGCAAATACAAACCATCGTTATCAACATCAACTACAACTAAATCATCAATTAAATCAATTAAATCATCATGGAAACATAAATATTCATAATACAGATTTAATTGGTTAATTAAATTCTTACCAAGACTAATAATAATTATGATACAGACGATATAATCTTGGAAAACTTTTTAATTAGTATATATATTATTGTATGTTTCTAATATATATTTTATATGTAATGTATATAATAAAATCTTAATTGAATTAGTTAATATTGATACGATGTTTAATAGAAAAATTTTTTTTTATATTTGATTTGTTAAATATAAAATAATTAAAATAAAAATTATCAAGAAATAAACAACATTTCTATCAGCAAAAACGAATTATTTTTATTATTTTATTAAAAAAAAAAATAACGAATAGAATTAAAAAAAAAATAAGTGATAAATTTTTTTTTTTCAAATTATAAAAATAAAAAAAAAATTTGTAATTTTACTACTACAACCAATAATAATATTATAAAGTTAACGTTAACGATTACCTGAAATAACAATTATTGTTGAGAAAGATGTGACTGCAATTGATAATCTGCCATTGCCTATTTAAATAATATTATCAAATGAATGAATGAATAATAGCAATTCTTTGATTTTTCTTTAATAAGTATTATTTAAAAGACACAGTACCACAGAATTTACCATGGGATTTAAATCATGATGTTCTGATGGTTCAATATGAGCAGCAACAGTAATATAAAATGACTTTTCAAGTTTATATACAGTATCGCCATGATAATAATTGGCAACTGCAGTGATTTCGCAACTTTGAGAATTCATATCGGGTGTGCCAGTAAGAACATTGTTTTCCCATCTAAGCCAATTAGGTAACCAAGGTGAATGAAAAACAGCTTTAATTGCTATACATTGTGTGTGTGTGTGTGTGTGTGTGTGTGTGTGTGTGTGTGTGTGTGTGTGTGTGTGTATATTATGGTTAGTTTTATCAATCAATCAACCAATCTATTACTATTTTATTTTAATCATTATTATTTTAATTAAAAAATAAATCGCATACATTTCACATTAACTTGTGGGTCCCAAACTCGTGGTGCATAGGTATACTCAGTTCCAACATAGGCGATTTTATTAGGTATACCTGCAATTTTGCGGGTAAATTCACGGAACACCCAACCGCCAGTGGGGGTTTTTTTGGCCTCAATATTCCAAACATGATTTCCCTTAGATTTAGCTTTCTTTCCATCCTCATTAAAACGGGAAATATATCTAATAGTAGCAACGATAATAAGGTATTAATAAGAATTATTATTATTATTATTTTAAGAATAGCGGAAATACCGTTGAGTCCATAAGTAATTTTTTACTTTTCTTAATGGTAAAATTTCTTCCGTGTATCCATTGCGGATCAATTCATCATGGTAAGCATTTGTAAATGCTTGAATTCTGAATTTGAATGGTCGAAAATCTGGTGACTCATCCAACTTTTGCATTTTCTTTGCCATTAAAGTTTGGTGACTAAATAATAATGATAATAATAAATAAAATAAATAAATAATAATCATCATAATAAAAGTAAATAGATATATGTATATAAGAATTTACATTGGTTCTCCTTTGGAATCTCTGGCATCCACTGGATAATTAATTATTATTATGTCATCAAAATAAACAACGAATCGAAAAAAAGGTATGTTCAATATATATAATATATTCATAATTTTCATAATTACAATTTGAGCAAATATTTTGTAAAAATGTGACAAAGATCTCGTCTAAGCTTTTTATTAAATTTGGATCCAATTGGGCATGTGAATGCGTTCTAGGAGTATTTTGAAGCGGAACACCAGATTGTGTGTAAATGGATGATTGTTGCTAAAAAAAAATTTATTGTTTTAAATATGGAAATTTCGAAAACAGTAGAACAATAGAATGCACATATAAACAACACATACATTTACAGAATATACTTCACTGGTGATCGTAGGGGTATCCTCAACATTAGTTTTTATGGATTTTCGTGAAGTTTCATATTTAGATGATGAATCTCTCTTATAAAATTTATTCAATTATTAATTAATAGGAAAATCATTGAGCTAAATCGCTAGTCAATCAAAAAATATATATCATATTTGCTAAACCTTAGTAGTAGATTTTGGCTCTGAAATATTTGGCGTAAGTGATGATGGTGATGAGGAGGAGGATTGTTGCGGTGTAACATGTTGTTGCTATTTTGTATTAAATCAATAATAATAATAATTAAATATAATTATAAGAAAAATCTTTTTCTCAAAAAAGAACTTTTTTTACCAAAGCAGCAACACTCGATTTAAAATCTTTTAAAACAGTAATAGTTTTTGAAATAAGTTCAAGTCTATCAAAAGCTTCAGCATCTATACCACGTTCAAACTGATCTTGTGCTTCGCGAGCATTCATCACAATGCTTTTTTTTAAAAAAAAATTTAATTCAAAAAGATTTTGTCACATCAGAAATTATCTTTAATAATATGAATTTTGAAGTACTAAATCCATAAACTTTATTGGTAAGTAAAATCCATTAAACTGTGTGATATTATAGACATCCAAGATGATCGTTTTGTGGCCATCAACATAAAGTACTTTCTTTACTATCAAAGATAAGTTATTAAGAAATAAATTTTTTCGTACCTCTCAAAAAGTTGGATTAAATCCATTTTCATCTCTCTATAGTGGGGTTCGTTCTTTAGGGGTGGGGTACAGTTTTATTTTTATTTTTTTATTTTTTAAAAAAAAAACAAAACAAGGCCTCTTGAATGAGGGGGATCGAGAAAAAAAATCCTCAATGAAAAAAATTTTTTGGATGCAACATTGGGACGTTGCAATCTTATTGGCTATCTCGTACAATCATGTGACCGTGGTTATATTTTGTGCCAATATAATATTGTCTTCTCAATTTTATGGTTTGTACAACATAATTATTATCACACTTGCCATATTAAAGCAGGTAATTGAATAGGGTTGAATTAAGTTCTGGCATAAAAAGAAAGAGAAAAAAATGTTGTATAAAAATACTACCATATATGCGTGAATTAATTAATATCATAAATGACTATTATAGGAAAATAAATAAATATATTTTAATTTTTATGTGAGATACTGTATGAAGAATTTATTTGGATAATTTTACCAGGTAGTTTTATTATTTAAATAATAATAATAATAACAAAGAATAGTAAACTAATAAATTAAAATAGGTGAGAAAATTGTAAGTACTGTGGGGTAAGAAATTAATTGATTAATTATATTACTTTTATTACTTTTGTTTCTAATAAACAAATCGCGTATTTTTTTCTTTAATTTTACGAAATCTGTTAATTTTTATTCATTTACTTGTCGCGTGCAAATCTTTTTTGTCTTTTGTCATCATTGTTATTGAATTATTGTTATTGAATCATTGTCCTCATTGTTTATTTATATCAATATTAATAGATGTAACATCAGCTGACACACACACGCGTCAATTTACATGATTATCGTGCTAAAATTTTTACGATCTAATTTGAAAGTTTAAAAATAAAGTATATATTACGTATCCATTATTAAATATATTATACTGCATATTATAATTTATTTTTAATTATTTCATTCCGTTATTTGTAATTCATCCATCCATTTATTCACAAAAACAACAATAATAGTAATAAAAAAATTTTTCTTGCAGCTCAGATTGGTCACTTGGTATAATTTTCAATGCATGTTCCTTATGATAATAATTATTATTACAATAATTATAAAACGAGTTATGCTTAATCTTCAATATCATCATATCAATTATCATCAACATTATCAATATGATCAATTTCTAAATCCAGTAAATTCATAAATTCAAATTATAACAAAAAACATTTAAGATAACAATACTAATACATATATATAATATTATAATATTATATTCAATATTATAAAATAAATATAAATAAGTCGTCGTTTAAATGTCATTGTTTCTCACTCTCACACAAAAAATATCACCATTTTCTTCTCACTCACTCACGCTCGCTCACCCGTTCTCTGTGTGTGTGTGTAAACATAAATAATCAAGAGGAGAGAAAGACGCTAAGGAATAAACAAGAATCCGTTCTTCAAAGAACGTATAAAAACAAAACTTTCTAAAAAATAATAATTATCCTTATCAATTGTCATTTCTTTAAATCTCACGAAACTAAAAAAATCAATCGGTTTTTAACTATTACTAGAAAATTTATTTACGCCTTATTCTTTTTTTTTCTTTGGTTTAAAATCACGTTATTAATAATTGATTATTCGTAAAAATAAATAGTTAATTAATTAAAAATGGATCTTGACTGGTGTTTAACATGTGAAAAGAAAACTCAGGTAATTGTCAATTGAATAATAAATAATAATAATAATTTAATATAAATTATTTAATATTAATATAATAAATAATTAGGGTCCACTATATTGTAGTGAAGAATGTCGTTTTAAAGATCATCTTTTAGCTTATAGTTTTCTCACTCCACCAGATTCACCAACATTGTCAACATCAAATTCATCGATGTCATCAGATTCTTCCTCAATCAATGATAACCATCATGATAATGATACTATTATAAATAATTTAATTTATTATTATTCATTTTATAGAAAAAATAATTTTAAAAATCAATTATTATTATTAAATCAACAACAACATTACAATAATAATTTTCAACAAAAAAAATCGTTCAATAATTTATCAATGAATTTATTTAATAACGAAAACATCAATAATAACAACTCAAAAAATAAATAGAATTTATGATGTTATTATTACTATTATGATGATGATGATGAAATTAACACGTAACAATTATGATTTATAATTACAAAAAAATTTTCACATGATTTTGTAGTATAAAACCCCAGCTTCAAATTTAATTTTATATGTATGTGTATATATGTTTTTTATGTATAAAACCTTTGTAAAAAATCATTTTAAGTCATCCATTTATATAAATTATAATTTATTTATGCCTTTTAAAAACCTATAATAAAAAGTATGGCAGGATTTCTAAAATTCATCACATGATCTTTATTCATATTAACCAAATTTGTAAAAGATTTCAATTGACAAGGATTTTGGAATAAAGAACCTTGTCCATTATATTCCATATTAATATTCATTAGTAAAAAAGTCAAATTATAATTTCAGTACGCGGTGCAAAAAAAAATTTTGCAGATCATAATCATGTGATCAATTCATAATGTGACACAAATTTTTTATTTATCAGTCGCAGGACATTGCGGATCTACAGGGGGTCAAGTGTCACTCACTAATAAAATTTTTTTGATCAACACGGAATTTTATATGAAAAAATGAAGAAAAAAATCACGCTTTCATACACAAACT
>CAJVPN010001177.1:0-16807 GCA_910592215.1 Entrophospora candida
AAAAAAAAAAGAGGCAGTGCCCCAGCCACGCACCACCCTTGTCCACAACATCTCATATTTATATGTGGTCCAAACAAACAAGCAAGCAAAACATGAATAAAAAAAAAAGAGGCAGTGCCCCAGCCACGCACCACCCTTGTCCACAACATCTCATATTTATATGTGGTCCAAACAAGCAAACAAAACATGAATAAGCAAAGAGGTAGTGCCCCAGCCACGCACCACCCTTGTCCACAACATCTCATATTTATATGTGGTCCAAACAAGCAAACAAAACATGGGCAAGCAAAGAGGTAGTGCCCCAGCCACGCACCACCCTTGTCCACAACATCTCATATTTATATGTGGTCCAAGCAAGCAAGCAAGAAAAACAAGCAAGCTAGCAAAACATGAATAAAAAAAGAGGCAGTGCCCCAGCCACGCACCACCCTTGTCCACAACACCTCATATTTATATGTGGTCCAAGCAAGCAAGCAAGAAAACAAGCAAGCAAGCAAAACATGAATAAAAAAAGAGGCAGTGCCCCAGCCACGCACCACCCTTGTCCACAGCACCTCATGTTTAACCTGTGGTCCAAACAAGTAAGCAAAACAAGCAAGCAAAACATACATAAGAAAGAGGTAATGCCCCAACCACGCACCACCCTTGTCCACAACATATCATATTTATATGTGGTCCAAACTAGCTATTCTAGCTAGCCATAATTGCTTTCTTAATAAATGATTGTTGCCATACCTATAATGCCATAATTAGATTTGCATAGTTGCCATAATTAATTTTAATAGCTGCCAAAATTATCTCTGTAATTATTTGAACTCTTTAAGTCAAATGACATGTTCATTTCTATTGAGAATCCGCAATTATTACCATAACCAAAAACAATTATGGCAAGCAACTATAATTAATTAATGATGTGTTTTCTAGATTGTTGGCTCAAAAATTTGGAATTTTTTTTGATTCAATGCCAATTCACTAGCAAATTCTTACAATAAATAATTACAGCCATTTTCATAATGTTCTTGGCAAATTGACTACTATCAGTAAGTTTAACTGGCAACCTGGCAGGTAAGCATTAAGGTTTCTGGCCAGAAACCTTAGTAAGCATACATGCCATCAATCTTTTGATTAGTTATATGATTGTTGGTAAGTTTACCTAGCAGGTAAGTATACACAACGTTTTCCTTTTGATTAGTTATACACAATGATTACTAATCAATATATTTTATGAACACTAAAGTCAATAAAAGAAGAAGTGTTTTTAAACCCATCATTCAATTACCAGACAATAGCTAATATGCCTACAATAATGAATAGCTAAATGCCTACTTAAAGTTGATAAAGGTTAAGGTGTTCTTAAACACCTCATTCAATATCAGACAATTGCTAAGATTCCCACTTATTACTTATTATGTTTGCTACTATATAATAATGGGCTCTATAATGTAAAAATAATAAATTAATGAAATTTTTCAACCTATTATTAGTAATGATCGTCACTCGTATCACATTTTGGAATTTGTTCTTGAGCAAATGTTTTTACAGGCGAGCAAGCAATGTAAAAAAAGTACTAAACGTTAGCTTTGTGTTTATTCATTCATCCATTCACTTGTCACAAAAATTCTTGAATTTAAGCAAAATATACAGTGCTTGGACAGAAGAATCGGGCACCCTAAATGTATGAATTATACAAAAATGTGCATAATAAGTATACAAAAAATTTATATCATTTTATAGCTTAGGTACTGAAAGTCGGACATATAAAATTTTATGTTACCAAATTTCCTAGAACTTTAGCAATTAAAAATAAAAGAAACATGATCATTTTTGAAAAAAAATTTTAAGGATAAAATTTTTTTGTCAATTTCTCTAAAGGCCATATAATAACGCATTTAAAGGATATTCTTGATAGTCAGAATGATTGTTTCATATTGAGTTAAACTACTTTTTGTCTATATGATTTTATACATATGATAATCTAATATCTTCTGGTTCTCAGGTTTTTTTTTTTTTTTGCATTTTTTTTGTTTAGAAATTTTGATTTTAACTAATAAATATTATCATCAAAAAAATTTTTTCCAATTTCTTTTATTTTTAATTTTTAATGATAGTATATTTTTTGAGAACTCAATGTTACAACTTCCGGGTGTAATGTTACGTTCCAATCAAATTTTAAGAAGGTTTATACCAGTTACACAAAATAGATAAAAATTGTGAGGGTTCGTCACTATTAAATGGTTACAATTGACCACTTCCGAATTGTTTTTACCAGCACACATGACAAATATTACATAGAATATTAAATAACATGATGCAAAAAATCCCAAAAATTGTTTTGATATATTTTTTATTGTTTTCTTACAAAATTTCGACTTTGCTACTTAGCCACCCTAGATTTCAGAAAATATGGTGCAGTATCTACTTCTATCATGAATCACGAATTAATTGTTTAAGTTTTAATAAATTTAGAAACATAAGATTATATATATATGATCTTTGGAACTTAAGCTATAAGCTGATATAAATTTTTGTGCACTTATTATGTATGTTTTTGTGTAATTAACACCTTTAGGGCATCCGATTCTTTTGTACAGGCACTAAATATATAGATAGATAGAACAGTGAATCATGTTCATTTAATAATTATTCTCAGCAATTTTCTTGTCTTCTCATGCATACCTTTGATTAACTCGGTTCTTCTTTCAGAATTTTCTTCTAACGTTCTTTCAAGTTCATCATATTCATCAGCTTGATTGCCTTCATTAACTTCATCTGAAAAGAAATTTAAATCGAAATCAGGTTATGACCATACTCTTTCTTTCATGGCTATCTCCTATTGATTTTTCGATTTTTAAGCCTTTTATTGAGATTTTTATAGGACCTGACATATTATTTGAACCTATCAAGCCTTAGGAAATGAATAACTTTTTTATTTGTAGTCATTCCCTTATGGCTTCCCTCTTTCCTTCCCATACCATGTGGAGTTAACTTGCATGAAATTTGTTATATTAACTGGTCTTCTTTTTAAGCTATATAAGCTCAGTGAAAGATATGGAGTGGGTGCTGGGTAGCTCACTGCAATGTGCTTGATTTCCTCCCACCCATCTACACAATCACCCTTTTCAAAGGGTCTGCGCTATCATTGAGGCCTGAAACTATCTTGTCAATATGGTTGAGTGCTTATTTTATATACATATGTGTAACATTTTTGTCTGATTCACATCTATTGCTGGAAAGTTCAATTTGAAATTTTATTATACCTGATTATCTTTAATTCGAAATTTTTGTCTACTCCTCTCATATTAATGCTTGTTTGGAATGCTCCTGCCATTTGGGCGGGCTTAGCACTATGTTCCTCAACAGATTGAATTGGTGGGCGTTGCATGTGGTTCTAAACACAATGGTTTGTGATTTGTCATGAAATTGAGTTTGTGATTGGTATATAGTGTAATAGTATAGCAAAAATGGTTAAAATTGATGTGAAATCTTTAATTAAATATGGGTGTGAAATTCCTTTTGATTGGCTAATGTAATTTTCACCTTAATGAATTGCAAATTCACACATGTCCAAGTATCCTCCCCCATGCGATTTCTCTGGTGGTTTTATCTTATATCCATCCTTTCCTATTGTTTAATCCTTTATAATTAATTAATGTTTATTAAATTTATAAATAAATTGCATCACTTTCTCTTGTGAATAAATATATATATTAAGATAAATTAAGTAAAATTTTTTATTTTAAAAAATATACCATTGAAATCATACCTTGTAAAACGACCAACAACAACAAAGATACTTTGTTTTGCATTAATTGCCATCTCTTTTGTGAGATAAATCATCGTTAGAGGTGTGAAATCACATTATGATCATAATAGAATTATATGAAATTAGAACATTAGAATTTATGTAAAATCTTGAGACTTGCAATTTTTTTTTAAATAAACTACCTTCTAAGTAAGGTTGCTTGCCAAAACTCCTCCAGAAATCAATCAGCAGGGCTTCGGCAGGTTACAGATTAATTGTTTATTAGAGTTTCAGCAGAGTTTTGCATTTTGAGGTTTCGCCATTTTGGATAGTTTCAACAGGATTTTTGATAAGATTTAATATAGTTTTGCAGTGGTTTCAGCAATTACTAAGGAGGTTTCGCCCACAACCTTACTTCTAAGTGGTGCCTTTGACCAGGATCAATTTACTTGACACCTTGTATAGACTTTGAGATACAACTTCAATAAAATTTGGAGCCACCCTATCACACCATAAATTTTCCATTACAGAGTCAGGTTTACTTTATTGTGAGCAAGAGGATAGCTAAAATGATTATAATATTCCAAGCTTCAAAAAATGTAATTTTTCAAAATCAAATGTTGAATGTTAAAAAATATGAACATTGTCACACCAAATTTATATAAATTTGCTCATTATTGTAATCAAAATTAGTATAAATATTCAATTATCATGCATGGCTCTTGATTATTTCATAATTGATAAATAATATAAATTATTTACATAACAATATTAATGAGCATTAATAATGGAATGCCAGTTTTAGAGAGACTGGATCAAACCTGCTTAGCTTTACAGAGCAAGTGGCTGATCTGTCTTAACAGGAACTAAATTATAGGATGTGGGATCATATAATGTAATATACTTATTTCTTGGAATATCTTTATTGATGTTATTTGGAATATCAGCTATTACACTACTCGATATTCATACATGTCTAGTAACACACAACATGGCATCTGTTGAAACGGATGTTATTGAGTCTGATACATTATTGAACAGTGCAGTTAGCTACATTTTCTCTGAAGGGACCAAACAAAAACTAGGAAATTTCTACCATGAAAGATATGTTGCATGTTGATGAAGAAGAATATGCAATTAACTTTAACAAAACATACTACAATAAATCATTTTCTGTTTAAAACTAGTAGCAGTGATAACCTGTCTATGATTTATGATGGATATAAAAACAAGTTTGCAGAGGGGTTATGGAATTGTTGACACAATGGCTGTATATCATGATAATGGTAGACTTTTAATGAATAGCATAATCCAATCCAAATTAAAGGCCAATGAGAGTTTTGGCTGTGCAATTCAAGGCATATGTATCAGTTGTCATTAAACCAATCTTACAATAATTACATGGCAAAACACTACATCTGTAACATTCTACCAGATAAGTAAAATGATTATTAAGACACCAACATGAATTCATTAGGAATAAGTCCAATTGGTGATTGATCAATCTTCTAACAAGATGTATCAGATAGTCAACTGATACAATCTCTTCTTATGCCAGATCTTAAGATTGGTTTCAAAAGCCAAACTGTTAATCCAAGAAAAACTCTGAAGTTATTTCAAATATATCATTAACTCAAATCTTTTAGTTCAGTTGCTCAAATTCAGTGTGTTGAATATGGTAAAAGAGACAACATTACTTGGATTCCCCATACATGCTACAAGAGGGGCAAACAAACTTTGTACAGCCATGTTACCATAGTTGAAGCTAGCGTAATGACTATCAATTTGCAATATAGTACAACATGAACAATCAACGTAACAGATGTACAAACTGTTCCAACACAATTTTGTATTGAAAAGGGCGGCCTTGATATTACTGACATGGACTCTTGGTAGGTGTAGTCAAGGTTGCTTGTCGAAACTAAGGAGTTTCGGCAGAATGGAGTATGCAAATCAGCCGAAATAGTTTCGGCAAATATAGAGACTTTTGTTATAACTTCTAGTAAGATTTTAATATAGTTTTGCCATAGTTTAATCTAGAGTTGGAAATCGACTATTGTAGTTAATGTTAACTAACTACTATATAGTATAATTGACTATTTTTTTTATCAACATTCAAATAAATAGTCAACTATTTTAATTGATTATTTAGTCTAGAATTTCTATTCGTAATACAAATTCTTATTATTGTTCGAGTTATTCGTAATACGACCTAATTTGAATACTCAAATTCATAACGAATAAAGCAAATATTTCGAATAAACCTTATTCGAAAGAGAACCTTAGCTGAAACCATTGTTTTAGCATTTTAGCAGTTTTGAAAGTTTCGTTATTTTTGGCAGTTCGTCATTTCGGCAGATCAGCATCTTGGTACTATGTAAGAGGTTTTGCCTTTCAGCATCAGGCTAAACAAGTTTCATCAGGAAACCTTAGGTGGAGTTGAATTCAAGGAAAAACTTACCAACAATAATTTATTTGTAGGCGACAATACTCTTTTGTTAACAGCAGGAACTTCCACTTATGGGTTTTAATTCTGGTGTAAAAGCTGCCCCTGTTCCTCTACATTAACTAAGCTTAGTTTACACTTGGCTCGAAATTTATTTACAATTTTGCAGACCATTGAAAATAATTGAATAACAACTGTATAACATACTTGAATTTTAGACGTTTAATAATTTTATGACAGGCCAAAATTTTTAAAATTGTGCTTCTATTAAAAAATGATTTTTAGATTCTGAAATATATATACGCATACAATTAAACTTCATTTCGACGAACCTATGGGACACGTAAGAAAATTACATTTAAAGTTCGTTATACTAATCATGTTTCAACGATTTTAATTATAATTCGTTGAAATAAGATTCGCCGAAATGAGATTTGACTGTATAATATTTGCTCAAATAATTAAAACAAAATGCTAAAGCGTTTAAAAATCTTTGTTATTATTGAGTTGAGCTAAAATTTCGATTCATAATATTCTTATTCGAATTATTCGTTTTTATTCGTTTATTCGAATAGAAATTCTAAATTGAACAGGCTTGAGTTAAAACTTGAATTTTCAGGTTCAAGAAAATAGGTTAAACGATGCAAATATGTCCTGAGAGCATGCCGCGCCCAGCCCCGAGCTAGCCGTGCAAATGCTTATACATCTGCATTGATTCGCACTAACAAATCCTAATACCAAGTGAAATATTTTCAAATGAGAGACGTCTTTTATTCCTATTTCTATTATTATTTGTGTGTAAAAAGTGGGCTCTAGTATGAATTTAATGAAAACAATTAACATGGCAAAAGAAAAATGGAAATGATTGCGCGCACACACTTTTATATTTTATATATACTTTCTTTCTTTATGTTCGTTTTATTGTTTTTATTTTGTTGTTTAGTTTTAGTTTCTCGTTACATATCACGAATGGGCAATAATGCATTGATTGAAGAAGAATATTTTTAAAAATTTTTTTGTGAATGTTATCAAATACTGAATTATATGCAGAAATTAAAAGGCTTCCCAAAAACCCTTGTATTATATATATATATAAGAAATTTAGAATTTTAACAAAGAAAACCATAAACTATTGGTAGCTACCAAAAGTAATATCTATTCCTCAGGGTAGATTATGAAAAAATAAAGTGTCAATTGTAATGACAATAACAATGAAATTATTTAATAACAATAATTAGTTGTTTGATTATAATTTACACCAACTCATAAGATAAAAGAAGTACTTAAAGAGGCCAAGATATACAAATCTTAAAAGGTCAAAGTGCGATTAGAAAACCAATTAATTGCACAGCGAGTAGATAAAATTTTAAAATCTCGTTATTATTATTATACCAAGATTTAATTAGTAAAATTCATTATTATTTCAAGAGAATTTATTGCTATAGACCTATTGCTATTTCTATTAGGCATTCGCTAAATCAAAGATTATGATCGTTTCACAATCGATATATTAAATATAAATCACCTTTCAATAAGAAAGTCTAAAGAATAATCTTTATCCCGATCTTTGTCATCACCGCTAAAGAAAACGTCAGTTTTACGACCAGATGAAAATTTTTAATCGATACTAAATTGCTAATGTAATCGTCAAATAATTTTTATTTTTATTTATCATGATTATTATACAACGTATTAGAAAATTCCCAAAAAGAAATAGTATACATTGTCAATCTTTTCTAAATTTTTATTTAATAACCTAAATTGACTTGCACTGCAATTTCCACATAAGATTATTATTATAATAATTTTAACTTTTTTCATTAAGATTGATTATGCTTTTCTCGATCATTCATGCATGGTTTCTCTTATAATAATAATAATAATAATACTTTACCTAGAATGAGAAAAAAAATTTTTTTATAAAAATATATAAATAAATTAAGATTTTCTAAATAACATATTTAAAATTTCCCATTTAATCCCGTATTTAATATTTTAAAAAGAAACATGTCAAAATCTATCGATGAGGCCAGCAAAAATCAAAAGATTGCTGTTGATGAGATAACCAGTCAATTTGAATTACCAGTTGAAAAATTACGTGAAATAGTATCACATTTTTGTGATGAAATGAATAAAGGATTAGAAAATAACGGAATGACTGTTGCTATGATACCTAGTTTTGGTAAAATTAGAATTATCAAATGTATTAATAGATATATATATATATATATTTATAAATAATGATATTTTTTTTTGTTTGTAGTTACTGGTTCATTAACTGGTAAAGAAGCTGGTACATCTTTAGCACTTGATTTGGGTGGAACTAACTTAAGGATTTGTCAAATTGATTTTAAAAAGGAAGGGAAACATCGTATAAAGCAACAAAAATACAAAATATCAGAGGATCTTAAAAGATCTGAGGCACACAAATTATTTGAATTTATAGCTGATTGTGTTGATAAATTTTTATCAGAAGAATTTGACAGTGATTTAAGCATGGGAGAAAAATTAAAATTGGGATTTACATTTAGTTTCCCAGTTGAACAGACAGCCATTAACAAAGGCAAGCTATTACACTGGACAAAAGGTTTTGATTGTCCAGGTGCTGCTGGAAAAGATGTAGTATTTATGTTACAAGAATCTTTGAATTTTAAAGGTGTTCCTGTTGAAGTTGTTGCTTTAATCAATGACACTGTAGGTACTTTGTTAGCACATAGTTATAAACATCCTAATACTCTTCTTGGTGTTATCTTTGGTACTGGAACTAATGGTGCTTTTTTAGAAAAAATTTCCAATATTAAAAAATTAAAAGACTTTACTGACACTGAAGAAAAAATGATTGTTAATATAGAATGGGGTGCTTTTGATAATGAGGTAAATTATCTAAAGATATTTGGATAGATTGATTATTTTTTAGTAATTGTAATTATAACAGAGGATAAAAATTTTTCTATTGTGATTATTAGAGAAAGGTATTACCACTCACAATGTTTGATAACAAACTTGATCGTAAATCAATTAATCCACGTGAACAAATTTTTGAAAAGATGATTTCTGGAATGTATCTTGGGCAAATTACACAAAACATTTTATTAAACCTTATAGATCGTGGATTGTTATTTGGTGGATTTTCTTCTCATATTTTCAATAAACATTATTCATTTGAAACTGCTTACATGTCCACAATTGAAGATGACAAAAGTCCAAATTTAGAAAATACAAGAAAGGTTCTGGAAGAATTATTGAATATACCAAGCACCACATTGACTGATAGACAAATTGTTAAAAAAATATGCCATTTAGTAGGTTTACGTGCTGCAAGGTTATCTGCTGCAGCATTAGCTGGTGTAATTACACATTGTGATGTCATAGAATGTGGATGTGATATTGGTATTGATGGTTCATTGTTTGAGTCATATCCAAACTTTAAAGCTCATATATATGCTGCACTTGGAGAATTGTTTGGATCGAATTCTGAAAAGATTGTGATTAACGTGGCAAGGGATGGTTCTGGCGTTGGTGCTGGTAATTATAAATAACATTGTTGTTAATTTTAAGTCTTTTATTTAAATGAATTAATCTAATAATAAAAATTTTTTTTTAATTAACCAAAAATAGGATTGGCTGCTATTTTAGCTGCCCAAAAATCCAATAGGTAGTATTTTCCCTTCCTCAAAATAAATCATTTGTATAATTACTATATATTAGTTTTTTTTTTCAGAAAAAAAATAAAATAAAAACCGATTTTAAATTGGTACAAGTTTTTTATGTCGTATAAAATAAAAATAAAACATCAAAGATGTTAAAGGTGTCAAGAAAAAAATTTCACATTTATTTGTATTAATTCGTGAAGTTTACATTGATTGATAACAATATATTATTAAATATTTTTAGAGCCGCACTTTCACTTAGGTTATTTATTTTTATTTTTATTTTTTTGAAAAGTAACCATCAATGTTATATAATTATTAATAATGTAAAAATTATTTTTTGATAGGATATGGTCATTTGTTTTTTGGAAATATACATACATGCTCATTTGGTTGATCTTTGTTTGACTGTCGAAAAGGTCCAAAATTATATGTTGAGAAATGTTGGTGATTATGGATGAAATGATGTCTCGTGAAGGCTTAGGTACCTATAGAATTGGTGTTAATAATATAGCAACAAGTACTTTTCAGTAACAAGTTTTGTAAAATAAAAAATGCGTTCATTTACAATTGCTATGAATTTGTTATCTATTACTATGATTTTTATTATTAACCACCACTAATTATACTTTTTTTTATGACACTAATCTTTTTTCGCGATTGTGTCTTTATGTAAACCTTACTATATAGAACTTCTTCATCATTGAATGGCCTTTTATCACATATTTCTTTTGCAGTTTTCTCTCCTATTACTCTAATTGTTTTTTAATTCATAATCCTCAGCAGTATTGGCGTCTAGTGTGTCATTAGCTATGTGGACAAATATAAAAGATCGCTGAATTAGTATAATGATATAAAGACAAAACACCTGAGTTATCAACCCATCAAACCATACCTGCAGGATACTCAGCACGACTAGAAAATGTATACCCATAGAAATCTTTGAAGTTTTCATGATCTACCACAAAACAATTTCCTGATATTTGATTCTAAAGCATTTGCTGTACGACACAATTTTTCGCTAAATATGGTGAAAACGTTGATTGCGCCAAAAACCGAAAAGACCAGGCGCGGCTAGACGCAAAAGGAGACAATCGGCGAGAAACCTGCACGGAAGTCGCATGACTTGCAGGTTTTGGAAGGAGATCGTGACACGGAAAATGTTAAATCTTTTTTTTTGTTAATTATTATTAATATATATCACAGGATTACAGCTGCGTGGTGTTTATACCGGATCCACCGTGGAACTCAAGAATTAAAGGTTTTGAATAACAGGATGAGGAAATGGCATCTTCCTTATTATTTATGTATTTAAATTACAAGGAATCATTACCGAGTACAACTTTATGCGCAACAATTATTAATAAAATTATTAGAGAATCAGCAGACATTCAGGCGCTTGAAGATGATCTAAGGAAAGAGAAAACCGCTTACAAAGTTTACCAAGAAGGGGAAAATAATAACTGCCGGAAAAGAAAGAAATCAAAATGTAACTGAACAATTTCTTGATAAAATTTTTCAGCTGAACGAAACCTCCCCGGACGTTTCGTGTCCGCATTCCTGCCCCAAGAATCGACAAAATCAAGTGTCTTCACGTGCATTGTTTACACGGGAGAAATTTTCGACAAAAACCAATATAGAGTGGCGTTTCAATTTTTTTGAAACTTTGTGCATCAACCCACCAAAAGACAAAGACAAAAAGATCATTCTGGGAGAAAGCTGAGATAACTTCATCTATATACATTAATCACACGCTGTCAGTATGTGCAAGATTACGAAAAGAAGCCTAGCTGTATTAGTATAAATATGAATTTGGTCTGTAGAAAAATAAATTAATTATGTATGACGTAATATTCTTTTGGGAGTTTTGATGGCTTGTGATATCAACAGGTCTAGAACTATTTTGTACTAAAGTAAACATATAGAAATAATTCAAAGAAGAACTGAGACCTTCTTTTTCAAAGTTTTATATTGAATTTACATTTACCGCCAAAGAAATATTCAATATGGCATAATAATGCATTTGAAGAAATTTAATAAACATTTAAAAAACCCGATACTATCATCTTAACTATATAGAAAAAATGTTTAGATGAGAATCAATAAAATCTGCCCACAACAATAATAAAATGACTATGATCATCATAATATTATTGTTACTATTTCATTTATTTATTTTAATTATTGCGATTTACTTACCAATTAAAAATAATAAATATTTACAACAGTTCTATATTTAGTAATTTATTACATTCATTAGAATGTTAGTGTAATACTTATGAGGAACCATGTTTCTTTGCAAGTTATGCACCAATCACACTTTCTTTATTTATTATGTTACCACCTGACGTTACAAGATGCAATTAATTTCTCAAAGCAAAGTTCAATGTTATTCTTTCTAAACAAAGATTGCTTGAGCCGAAATGATTTTAAATTCCGAAAGATTTGAATTGAATCTTCTCGAAGAAAAATAAACATTCATATTTTTGAATTGGGTCACCATATATATATTGTATTATTTTAAGATCACGATCACGTTATCGAGGATTGTAACGGTTGTACGAATTGAAATTAAATTGTTATAAATTAACTAATCCTTTCACAAAAAATGTAACTTTTTCGCGCTAAAAAAAATAAAAAAAAATTAAATGACCTTACAATTTTACTCTAGACTTTCGAGTAATTTTTATACTCTATTTGAAAATCCTGATGATTATGACGTAATAATTAATGTTGGGAAGGGTTTGGAAATCAGACAGTTTCAAGCACATTCTCTCATCTTAAGAACCAGGTCTGAATATTTTCGAGCCGCCTTGTCAAAAAAATGGGCAATAAGACACGGTGAAAGTTATTTATTTGAAAAACCTAATATAACTCCAACAGTATTTGAAGTCGTACTTAGGTACGTTTTTTTTCCTCTTTAAAATAACACACACACACACACACACACATATATAATATCATTTAAATTATTATTATTATTTTAAATATAGGTATATATATACCGGAAGTTTTACTTTAGATAAATTACACGATAGAGATATTTTAGAACTTTTAATGGCAGCCGATGAATTAATATTTGAAGAATTGATAAATCCTATTCAAGATTACTTGTTACAACACAATCTTAAATGGATTCAGGAGAATGTTTTGTTTGTTTTGAATAGTGTTATAGAACGTAGCATGTGCAGTAAATTGAGATCACACTGCCTGACAATAGTTTGTCCAGGGCCAAGTAAATACTTTGAATCTGAAGAATTCCTTAACTTGGACGAAACAACACTTCTGTCATTATTAGGTAGAGATGATTTGTGCATGGAGGAAGGTGAAATTTGGGATTATTTGATCAAATGGGGCTTAAAGAATTCTGCATCCATAAAAAATTATAATGTTTCAAAATGGAACAGTGAGGATGAGTTTGATTCTTTAGAGAAAACCATTCAACGATGTATTCCTCTAATAAGATTTTGGCAGCTTTCTACTGAAGTGTTTAATAATAAAGTTAGACCATACAAAAGAATCATTCCCAAGAATTTACAACTACGTTTATTACAACGCTTCTCAATTGTAAATAATATCAACAACAATAGTGGTAGTAATAGTAGTAGTAATAACCCTGATCATGATAACAACAACAACAACAACAAAAATAATAATACCAATGGAAATGACATGTATTTCTTTCCAAATATAAAAAGATCAATCTCTGACAGAGCAATTGATTCTATTATTATTACACATCAACATGCTGCTTTGATAGCATCTTGGATAGATGGAAAAATAGTTACTGAGGAACAAATACCAAATAACATTTTTCCAATTTCATACTATTTCAGGTAAATGAACTTTTTTTTTTTTTAAAATAACAAAATAATAAAGGTAATATATTAATTTTTTAATTTTTCTATATTTATGCCACAGATTGTTATTTCGTGGGAGTAGAGATGGATTTTCAGCAAAAACATTTCATTCAAAATGTGATGGGCAAGGTGCTACAATAGTAATTGTGAGAATAGGTAATTCCAAAGAACTTATAGGCGGCTACAATCCAATTGGATGGTCGTCACCAAAAGATGTGGAATGGCGTGGTACACTTGATAGTTTTATATTTTCATTAGGAGAAGGTAAAGTATTAAGCGAGGCTAAATTAAGCAGGGTTAGGAAAGATTGTGTTGGGGATGCTATACAACTTCATGAAAAACTCGGACCTTCTTTTGGATTTTATGAATTAAAAATAATTGACGATGCACATGAATGTGGTTCTAGTTATGCATCAGGTGGTTTACGTTATGAAAATAAAATAAGAGATAAGGGTAATTATTTTGGAGTAGACGATTATGAAGTTTTTCAAGTGTTAAAAAAATAATTACATACTAGTCTTCCTAAAATAAATTATGATGAACATTTTGGTTTGGACTATCTATTATATACATATATTAATATATGTATACATACATACATATACATGTATATATGTACGTGTATAAAGAAATTGCATAATTTCATGACCATTTGCATATATATATTTCTTTGTATAATTTCTTTATCTTTTTTCTTTTTTAACTGCTTTTTTTAATGTACAGATTTTTTTTTTCATTTTCCCAACTCATAGTATCAATATATATATTCTTTAATGATAATTAAACAGTTACCTCTTTTATTATTATAAAAAAATCAAATTTTTCCGGTACAATTTAATTTTGTAAAAAAAAAATCATCATCATCATCATCATTCGAATAAATAATATAAATAATATAATCAAAATCAACCCTTAAATTGAAGAAATTTTTAATTTGCCCAAAACTAACATACACTGCTAATGGATTAATTAATTAATCTTATTATAATTGAAAATAAAAATACTGAGGAATAACCATTGGCGCTATTGTGATGTTATCTCTAAGTTGTTGATTTATTCATTTCGTCTAGTTTTATTACAATATAATAACATCAAGTAGAGAAAATTCAATCAATTAGTTTAATGAGAATATTTATAAAAATTATAACATATTTTAACTATTTGCTGTTAGTTTAGTATCTGTCCTGATTTTATCATAACTTTGATATCAGGTCTTCATTAAACTTTTTTAATATATGGTTCTTAATTTATATGAAAAAATTATTTTCCACTAATACATATGTATATATGTATATATATAATATGAGAACCAACATTTATATCTTTAAAAAGATGATAAAGAAAATTAAAATAATAATAAACAAGTTTTTTATAACTAACCTTCAATTCAATCAATCAGTCCATTATCATCATCTTACGACAGGAAAAGATTCTGTAGCCGGAAAAGTTATTAATTCTTCATCAGAGTCATCCTCATAATTAGTATTTAATTTGAATTGTTGTTTAATCCTAATTAAAAATTTCATTTGATTATTAATAAGTAAATAAATGATTTCATAAAAAAATTATAACATACATATCCGGTTTTGGTGCAAATATTTTAATTTGTCTAATTCGAGTATCTTTGCCATTCTGATGATTGGATTTAATTGCAATTTGAAAAAGATTTGCTCCTACTGGATGGCTTTCCTTACTAAAAAATACAAATATAAATATTTATAAAATATTTATTTATTTATTTATCGTCACAAAAACTCAATTAAAATTATAATCAATAATTGACAAAACAAAAAATACCTTAATACTTCATCACCACTTATTTGTATATCAATCCAACCACAAGGCCTATCCAATTCAACCGTTCGTAAATCCTAAATTTTTAATTAGTCGGATAAATTTTATTCTCTGATCTAAAAGTAAATATAAATAAACGTGTATGTGCGTACCTGAAGATCTCCAAAGTGTGTGCCTGCTCTAACAGTTATTCTATTTGGTGTATAGCTTTCATCATTTTTATAATCAACCCAAATTGATATTTGCTTTTTATTATTTTATTATTTTTAAATGATAATATTATTATATACGCTTTTTGAGAAATGTATATATAAAAATGAACTATTATTATTAATAAAATATTTACCACTACAAACACTTTTTTATGAAACTGAATATTAACAAAATGTGGAAGTGTTCCATCGGATCTGATTACAATGTTAATACATATTATATTGATCCATTAATGATATAGATAAAGGTAAAAAAACATATTTAAAGCACAATAAAAAATTACATACTGCCAATAAGTAATATCACTATCATCACGTAATTTATCAATGCCATTTCCCAACTTCCAACTTGATAATGACCAAATTGCCAAATAACCAATTTCAAATAATTCTATTGTTATTCATTTATATAATTAAGTAAAAATAAAAAAAGTAAAAAATAAATTATTTATAGATATTATTATTATTAATGTGCAAGTTTACCATCATGTCTAAATTCGCTTTTTATAAATTTGTCTTCGTTTCTCATTGAATCAATATTTTCACTTACAAATCCATCCATATCATCCATTTGTTCAACCTCGTCGTCGTCACCGAGATTTACCAGATCATTCAAATTATCATTCATTTTTTTATAAATTAAAGAAAATCAACGCGTAGTAATAAAACGTACAAGGTTACACCAACTGTGATAAAATTCACCAGACGAATTTGTATTTCAGGGTCTATATCATCATAGCATAATGGACATCCTATTTATCACAAAGTGACAAAATTGAACGTCGATCTTTTTTAATTATTTTAAAGTAAGAAAAAAAGAGGAATATTGGTACAAAAAAACTGATGCACCTTGCATATTATTTTTTTATATTGATAAGTTGTTTATTCTTTTCTTTATGTTTGAGCAAAATAAGATCCTCAGATCTTGGTCCTATCAAAAACTAGATGAGAAACAAAATTTTTAAGACGCATAACATAATAATAGTAGCATAGTAATAGTGGGTCATAAGTAACATGACTAAAATGCATTGTAACAACAAAGAATGTTTTGCAAGAACATACCTTCCTTTGAAAGCTTTGCTTGGTTAAAAATAACCCAGTTA
>CAJVPN010001178.1:0-16796 GCA_910592215.1 Entrophospora candida
CCTGGAATGCCTGATGATTATGTGCAAATGATGCAGAGGTGTTGGGATGTGGATCCATCAAAAAGACCAACTAGTAGTGAGCTTCGAAAATTTGCTACAGATAAAAATAATGAAATTTTTGAAAATAAAAGTTTAACAATTAAAAAAAACTTAAAAAATAAAAGTTTAATAAAAAGATTATTCAAATTTTCTAAAATCAAAAAACATGAAATTGATTTTAATAATGATGGCAACAGCAGCAGTGGTGGTAGTAGTGCTTCGCAACAAGCACACAAATCACATCCAGACACATATCATACAAGTAGAATATTGGATGAAGAGATTGCTAAATCTAAGAGCTTTAAAAGTTATACAAGTAATGATGGTTTGTTGAATAATCTTGATTTTAACTCTTTTCTCTAAAATGTTAACAAAGGTGAGTAAAAATTCTATTATTAATTAATTGAAATTACTATACATTACTAACAATATTAATTAATTAATCACAATAGTAAAAGAAGAGAATCGACAAATGACTAATTTAATCTCCACTATAAATTTATTCATTATCTTTTTATTTATCTTTTTATTTTATCCTTATTTTGTTTCTTTAAAGTTAAATTATAATAATGTTTTAAAATAATAAATCTTTTGACTCTTAAATTTATGGTATCATTTCGGTTGATTAACAATTATGGCTTAACTTTTGGTTACTCTTGCAAATAAATTCGGTGCTTGTTAATTAATCAGTTACAAATTTACTTTAGTTTCCTCTCTCTTGCACCTGGACGAGTCTGTAAGCACACACTCAATGGTACCAGATAATTATAAATAAATAAAGATGCCCTTTTACAAAGCTCAAGGCTTCTATAAAGTTCCTTTTATTCACTTGTGATCGATTTACATTTATTGGCCGATTGCAAACTCGCTTTGGTTTACTTGCAAAAAAATTTAAGTAGCTTGTTTAACGGCCTTATGCCTTACGTTTACAATTACCATAATAATACTACCAGTATTTCCGATTAACCTTTGTACGATACTTTATTAACACCCACTAGTTAACCAACTTTAGTCTTAACCTTTGCTTACTCACTAAAGCAAATTACGTTACTAAACATATTATTTTTAAAAGCTTATTAACGTTTAATAAAAATGATGATTTTACCATTGTTTTTTATTAGAACGTTAACTATCTATTATTTTCCTCTACGAGGACCAGAAGTTATTCTTTGTTGATCACTGCAATAAGGAAGAATAAGGAAAATTAAAGGTTTATTATTGCAAAGTAACTTGTATTATATAAAAAGCTTTTGCGTAAATTTTTCATTTTGATAATAATTATACACTAAAATTAGTTGACCCTGGAGCATAAAGTACCAATGATTTTATCTACCCGGTCATGTATCATGTTATTAATATTAATATATATAATAAGAAATGTTCGAGTTTAGTAATAGATGAGCGTGTGGTAACTGAATTGTATTCAGTAAAAGAAAGATTTGGCTCTTTGGGAACAACTGATGAAACAAAGGAGAGATTGGAATACATATAAGATATTTTATATTTTATTAGCATTTAAATTTGACATAATAGTTTTACATTTCGTCAACATTAATAGTAATAGTTGCACATCATAGATTTCCATGATAAGTTTATAATTTCTTTTATATTTTACACCTCAACGAAATATAAATAAGCAAACAAAATATTATAATGTAATGGATCATTACATTACTACTTTTACCAAAGCGGGCTTTGGCAAATGATAGACGTCCAAAAGATGTTTTAACAAGAATTTTTGCTATATTTTCAATTAGTTTACTAGGCCTATCATGCACATAAATTAAAGGAGCCATCACCACAAACGAATCAAATGTCTCTGGATATTTTATAGCATAACATGAAATAATCATTCCACCAAGTGATCCATCCACCTGCCAAAACAATTTTCCGATTTCTTCTCAATTCTACTTTTTTTCTTCTTCCTCACCATCATTAATGCTCTCCGCTAAATTTTGTTCACGAAAATGATTAATAACCAAATAAGTTGCTTCAATCAATGATTTCCAATTTTCTACACATGAATGTAGTCCACTTGATCTTCCAAAATTTGGTAAATAACTCGAAAGCCTTTTTCAAGATTGGTTTAACATGCTCGGAAAGTCTACCTCCATAATCATTCAGACCATGGACAAAGATTATGTCACTGTTTTGTTGTCCTTTGTAATGGTGGTTGGTAGTTTCCATGTTCGATAATGTATGAAATGCTTTTTTGTGCTTTATTATTTAATATTGATGAAGCGGAAGAGGAAAAAGTGATGTTGTGATGTATGTAAATGTATGAAGTGTTTGTTTGTGAGGAGAATATGGTAACATTATTATTAATTCTATTGTTATTATTATTACCGTTCATTTTATTCGAATACCCAAATTTATAACGAATAAAACGAATAATTTGAATAAATCTTATTCGAATAGAAGCCCTAGATACCTTAAAAGAAATCTATCAATCATTTAAAAGTGTTTTTGGCATTGACGTGAAACAAATATACATCATTATGATGAGCAAGTCCGTTTTAAATATTAGTATCTAGGGCTGTTAACGGTCCGATCCGGTCTGGTCTGTTCCAAAGACCGTCAGTCTAATCAAAGGGTTGGTCTGAGACCGCGGTCCAGACCATGGTCAGCCAAGCTTAAGAAATAAAACAAATGAAACAAATAAATGAATAAACAAAACAGATGATTCAAATAAAAGGAATAAATGAATAAAACGAATAATGAATAAAACGAATAAATGAATAAAACAAATTAATGAGTAAAATAAATGAATCAAGTAATTCGAATAAAACAGATAAAACAATTGATTTCGAATAAAGCAAGTGAATGATTCGAATAAAAGAGATAAAACAAATAATAATTCAAATAAAACGAGTATTTCGATGAAATTTGTATCAGAAGGAATGGCATTCATAGAGGAATTTTGATTTGTATAAAACTATATTCTTTTTTTTTTGAATATACCGTAAAGTTCCAAAAGATATAACCGTGACAAATAACAATTTTCAATAAAATAACGACGTTTAATATAATGAATTGTGAGTGACAAACTATAAAAAGTAAATGTCACGGGCGCTATCTTTTGAAACTTTACGGTATTAATAATTGGAATTGAAAAATAATATTTTTAACGGTCCAAACGGTCTTTAATACCTAAGACCAGATCGACTCGGTCCGCGGTCCATTCAGTCTGGACTGGGCCGTTAACATCCCTATCATTAAGACACCCAAAACAAAAATGAGAATGATGAGTCGATCAAAAATCTTACATGGACTTTATTCGAAGCATCACTTCTACAATCAACATCTAATTTGGAAGTACCATCAACATTGGTCAATAAAATTTATAATTTGATTGAACTTGACTTCTTGATATTGATAACGATGGTGGAGTCCACAATGTTACCAAAATCTATGGAAGAAGTTGATTAGAATTTTTGTCTTGTTTTAATTAATTATCATCTTATTTTAATCGATTTTTATCTTATCTTTTTTTTAATGGCGATTATTAACATGTTTTCCTTTATAAAAAAAAATCTCTGGTATAAAAACGGTACAAATCTAGGCAAGAAAATAATCCTATGCCAAGACCTCGTTGTCCATCTGTCATAGATCTCTGAAAACTTTTGTCGGCCAAGAGTTAGTTCTTTCAATCAATTCACATTTTTATGTAAAATTAAAAAGTTATTATAATTTAATATTTTATGAATGATTTATCGTGTCACACGCTGCTAATATTGATACATAGTTTAGAAAATTGAAAAATTTTTATTTATAAAAAATTAGATTAAATAAGTATTACACAATCAAGATATATATACAGTATATTTCCACCATGATATTGTTGATTGGAATTTTGAATGTTCACATAATTTTTATCCCATCTTCTCCTTACTGCTTGTAGCTTGTTTTTGATCAAAGTCAAACTTTCTCATTATATTCAACACCATCACCATTATCATTATCATCATTAACAATATCATCCATATATGAATCTTCATATATAATTTGTTGACCTCCCATCATCCTCCTCTTATCCTCTTGTTCCTGTTCCTGTTCATCAACAGATCCATCTCCAAATGAATCAAACATTTCATTTGATGTCATGAATTGGTTATTACCTCTTGTCAATGGAACAGAAGAATCATCGTCATCATCATCATTAGATGTTTGATCAGAAGGTTGCTGTTCCAACACCGAGAACCTATATGTTTTCTTTGAGAATAATTTGATACCTTTCCTTTTCATATTATTCCAACAACATTTCTTAATCACATATATCGTAGATGCTAATATAAATGCTGCAACTATTACGAAAATACCTAAAACCAAACTATTGTTATAGCCATCTAATACTTGTGCAGTAAATGATTGTGTTTCTGTTGAAATTGGGTTACTTGATGTCAAAATTGTAGATGTAGATGCACTATTATCATCATCATCGACATCAATTGATTTGGTTGGTGATTGTGAAGTCGATATTGACTTAGTAGTAACTGTGGTTTCACTGGTTATTATTGAAGAAAAATTTTCATCTGAAGTATTTACATTATTACTAGTACTATTATAAGCTCTTTCACCCCACAATTTCAACATCCAGTCTACGAATACCCCATTATAATCCGGATTTCTTCTATCGCGTACTTGTATAAACCATGTACCAATTGGTGATTCATCCCTAAAAAAAATTACCAATCATTTAAAATTCTTTTCGCACTCCCCTTCCAAAAAAGTAATAATATATATATATATATACATATATACTTACCAATGTATAATACTCATAAAGGTCCAATTACGAAGCCCAGCATTATCTTCATCATACTTTCTTGGCAATCCAATTTTAGAAACAACACCATTTGGACTTATCAAATCTACCTCTATATCACCTCTTCTCTCATGATAAACATTCATTGTCACAGTTACATGCTCTAATCTTCTCATTTTTACTCTGGCGATATCTGACTCCTTTACAATCAACTTGCTAAAAACTCCTTCCTCATTCATTGGTATAGGTTCGTTGACTTCTATGATTGGCATTTCAATGCTAACCTGTGGATTTAATAGTTTGAATGTTTTTGCATTCTGGACCAAAGTGTACACATCCAATTTTCCATATCCAAATTTATGATTGTATAGTCTTCCTGCACTGTTAGGTTTCCAATCAGGATCATCCAAATTAAATGTCACTGCACTGATCATCATTAGGTATTGCACATCTCTCCATGTAAGATCAGGTCTACAAAATTTATTTAATTTAAGTATAAATACATATATAATAAAAATATATTTATATTATTATTATAATTACCTAATCTGTAGTACTAGTGATAAAGCTCCAGTAACAAGTGGTGCAGCTGCAGAAGTGCCACCATGTAAATTTGTACATTTATTACTACCAACATCAGTAGTATACTAATAAAATTGTTCATAAATAATTATTTAGCATGGATTATTATTTTTGAAAAGAAAAAAAAATCAATACATACAATATAACTTCCACCTCCACTACTATAAGTAGAGATTAATAGAGCAGAACATTTTTCTGCATAATATGGAACTCCGTGTCTACGATCAACAGCTCCAATAGTTAAAGTGTATATACTATTAGCATAGCCATCATAATTACAATTATCTTCGTAAAGACCTCCATTACCAGCTGCGAAAACAAACAAACTTCCTTTTCCACCTCGGCCATGTTTTATTCCTTTTGTAATTGCTTTAAGTATCACACCTTTAGGTCCAGCTGCTGACTTTCCATCATCTGGTGGTCCCCAACTACACGAATATATGTCATTCATTTGAAATTTATAATTTAAAGCCTCTGCTTCATCAACATCCGATATTGCTGAAGATAACACTCTTAAACCTTTTTAAATAGACATAATTTGTAGCAATAATTTTTTTAAAACCATTATTAATAAAAATAATAATTATAACAACAACAATTATATATATATATAATAAAATGGATTTACCTGCTATTTTGGCATCTGGAGCAACACCAATACCACATACACTATTCTTTGCAGCAGCTATTTCCCCAGCGCATCTTGTTCCATGCGTATCCTGAAGTAATCGAGGTTTGGGCAATGGAGTATGATCATTAAAATCATATGATCCTTCTGCAAACTACATTATTATTATAATAATTATAAATATTAAATATTATTTTATTATAATTGTTATTATTATAATCAAATTTTTTATCTACAACATACGAAATTATCAGCTAAATCTTCGCTGTCCATGTCCAATCCATCATCTACAATAGCAGCAGTGACTCCTTTACCGGTTATTCCTTATAATGAAAATATCAAATCAATCAATAATTTGTCATATATTTGTATTAGTACAAGTTTTTTTTCAAAATCAAAATCTCACAATTTATGACATAAAATAAATTCATATACACTATAAATATATATATGTTTTTTGGGGATAATTGAAAAGTTGGTTAATTGATAAATTACCTTCTTTCCATATACCAGTTATATTAATGTCATTTCCAATTTCATTCGGATTAATCTATATAATAATATTTAACATTCAATAATTAATAAACCATAAATTATATTATTATAATCATTTAAATAATCTCCTTGAATATATCATTAATTAGTTACCAAATGCCATTGATATTTAAAACCTGGATCACTGATTCCTAATGAAATACCAATGTCTTCTGGATCCAATTCATCCAAATTGTTGTTTTTTGGTGGTAACGGTACACGTTTATGTCTTTTTCTAAGTACTTGTTTGTCCACAGTTAATATTCCATCAACGACTTCAAGAGATCGTTTGTTAATCATTGATGATGATTCCATAGATCTTTTTCGAATTTCTTTTAACTCTTTAAATCTTTTTAACACACGATCATTATCCTCAGAAAGATGATGTGAAGAAAACGATGATGATGATGAAGAACGTTTATCAAGAGGATTACTGTTGCTCGTATCATCAACACCGATAACTACATCTTCTTTTGCTGAACTAAACAAATGATAATTATCGAGTTCACCAATTATCCCTTCGTGTTTTACATCCAATAAGTTTTCTAAGACTTTTGGTGTAACAATAGAATCATTTTCAACCTCTATTGCATAATAAAATCTCTTGTCATAATCTCTTTTTCTGATTTGTTGTAGATTACTTTCTGCTGTAGTAGTTGCTAGCAATAGAATACTGATTATTATAGTAGTGATAATAAAGAAATTGTAATATCTTGCTATTGGTTTAATCGACATTGAAACCATGACGAATATGATTATATTTAAATAAATGTACAGGTACTATAAATTATCTAAAAATTTACGAAATGTCGGTTTTAAAATGTAAAATTTGATTGATTAATTAATTAAACTTTGTAAATGTAATTGTGAACGTACAATTGAAAAAAATATTTCAATTAAAGCATCACCACTTCTATTATTAGTTTTGGAATTCATCATAAATCAAGCAAATTTTTTTACCAAGCCACCTCATATTTGTAACACGCGAATATATATAGACTTTCAAGTTTCCTTAGTGTGTTTTTGGAAACGAGCTACTAATATTGCTGCTGAATAAAATGAAAGGGCTATATGTGATGAAGGTGAAGGTGAGGATGATGGTGAGGATAATAATAACGAACGTAATGATGATTATTATGAACAGGCTTCATCATCACTTTGAAGTTAGTTATGGTGGATTAAATGATTATTAAGATCCTTTTTCTTCTAATTATCATTATTGGTATAATTTTACAATTTTGGTTTGTTTTTGAACAATTTCTTTTTTTTTTTTCATTAATAATAATTTTTTTTGGCATATAGCAGACATTTCTTGTATGTGTGAAATTTTTGTTGGAAACGTGAAGATTTTACCTATAAAGGAAATAATGATACTGCTACCCTTTTTGGGAAAGACCTTGACGCACAGGTCAGAAGAAAATCGTTACCAAATTTAGTTATGTAATTCAAGAACTTGAAAATTCAAGTTAGAGTTTCTATTCGAATTATTTGTTTTATTCATCATGGATTTGAATATCTGAATAAAATGAATTGATTTAGTTGTATTATATATATACGAATAGGAACTCTAGTTCAATTCAATAATAATAAAGATTTTTTGACCGTTTTGCATCTCATTTTAACCCTCATGAATATCTGAGCAAACATTACGAAATTTATACAGTCAATCTCGTTTCAACGAATCTTTAGAAATTGGTTGAAACGTGATTAGTAATCTTCTTTTGTGTTCCATGATTCGTTGAAAAAAACCATTTTTTATTAGAAGCACAAATATTGAAATCTTGAATTGTCATAAGATTACTGGTGACGATTTAAATGTTCTAAAATTCAAGTATATTGTAGGAAAAAAAGAACATATGTTTCATAAACCACCAAGATTGGCAGTCGTGATTTTGTTGTTAACAGAATTTGTAAATTCGTTGATATTTTTTCTTCGTTGAACTTTTTTTTAGAAACATATTCCGTGTGAATAATAATCTATAATTTTTATTGTAAACTTACGATTGTTTTGAATCATCAAATATTTATTCAATTAAACATAAAAATCAAACTTTGTTCAAGCAAACACATCCTGCGATATCTATTATCTATAATGCTCTTCCAAGTCTTTACTTTCGAAATTAAAAATAAATTAAAGACGACTTAAATAAATTGTCTGTCATCATTAGGCGGTAATTTGATTTTTCTATATAAATTCCAGAAGGTTAGGAGGTTTTAAGAAAAAGATTAACGATTTTAAAGAATGACCATAAAAAACATTATTATTAATACTATTGCAGATGATAAAAAGAAAATTTTCAAATGTGTCAATTCTTTCATTTTTTTTAAATCCACCGTCTCTGCTTTAATTTACTTGTTAGCAAATTGTACATTTACCACACATAATACCATATTGGAAATAAAATTCCATTTATCTTTACCTTTAAATATTTTGGAAATGCTGTTCTGTCAATATGGATGTTTATTTATTACAAAAATATGAAGCAACATCAGCATGTTTAACATTTCGATTAGCTGTCACATATTCACAAATTTCTTTTTTTAATTTAATACTGTTAGCGGTGCGAGTTCTCTTGATTGTTTCTGATATCTGCATATTTTATTTTGTTAGTACTAAGTAAAGTATGTCAAACTTTAAATTACATTGCGCAATATTCATATTAACTCGAACTATTCTAATTACCCACTTTTACTCGTTTTATTTCATTCGAACAAACCTTCAATGCAAACGAATAAAACAAATAATTCGAACAAACTTATTCGAATAGAAACCCTAACGACGTTCAATCCATATATAAAATTCATCATCTCCGCCAACTTTTTAAACACATGCAAACCTTTATTATTTCAGGTTCTAAACTATAACGCTTTGGAGTAATTAAGTCTGTGTGCTTCAGAAAAACTTGTTCAACCGGGATACTGGTTTCTATAATAAGTTTAGATTAGAAATTAATAAATTTTAATTCTAAATAAACAGAGTGCAAAAATTAGAACACCAGGGACTGTCAAGTAGACCCTATCCTAGAGTCCGGAGCTCTAGTGGAAACATAATAAAAATAGATTTCATGCTTTAGCTACTAAATACTTGTGTGTACCTACAATGTCCCATTCTAAATGAGAGATTATTTAGTCAAGCTGAAATAAAATAATCTCAAATAGAGAAACAAAGCTTAATCCATTTTTATTTGAAAGGATTTTTTTCAGATATTCATTTGATCATTAAATTAATTATCCAAATTAGCCAATAAATCTGGGATCGAATTAGCCAATCACAGATAAAGCCTGCTATTCTATAAAATTAATATTAAAAATATTTTGTAGCTACTTTATTCTAATATATGAGCTTCATAAAAAAAGTAATTAATCTTATAATAATAATAAAATAAAAATTCCAAGAATCAAAATAATATAATTTATTCAAATAACTTAAATCCATTTGATTAGAACCTATGATATAATAAAAATAATATTGATATTGATATTGATCAAAGATCATGATGTATAAGTCCTTCTTCATGAATCATGTTTAAATTTGAGATAATACCATAAAGCATTCTAATTCTCTCGTATATCTTGGTTTTATATAATTTTATTAAAACTTGCATCATATGCATATCTCATTATTAGAACATATTCTTTTGTATTAGGATCTTGTTAAACGTTAACAATACTATTATAAATATAGTTTCATGAGTTTGATGTGATTTTGAGTTTTTATAAAAAATTAATATATTATTTAAAAGTCATTAATTTGTCAATTAATTATATTAAATTATTCACCTCTTTTAAAAATTCCTCAGAAATATTTTAATGCAACACTACCATCTTTACAATGATATCTTCTATTCTTATAAACATATATAGGACCAATTGACCAATAACATATATATACAGTTGCAAAACCACCTTTACCTATTTCATTGTAAACTCCAAGTCAGTCATAAGGGATCCATCCAAGGTAATAATAACTATCAAATCCTTTTGTTTCAAGCCGTGTATTTCTAATCATTTCATCTAATCTTTCATTACCACTGCTAGTCCAACTCTAGAGCTAGCAAATTGGGATCACATGATTGACACCACTGATAATTAGTATTATGACTTGCACAAACAGAACAGATTCCATATTCTATAATTATAAAAAAGATAAATTTATATATTTAGTATTTACCTTATTAAAAATAAAAATTATTTTTAAATTTATGATATAATAGTAATAGTATAATTACTTACCATATTATAAATAAAATTTTTTTTTGTCAACGAGTTTACGTGATATACACTTCCATAATTACCATAATTAACACGTGAGGGATATATATATATGAAAGAAAAAAAATAAAAAAATTTTTTTTTTTAAGAAAATAATGTTTCGTACTATTCGAGACTATCTAGCACTTAAAAATTACCAATATGAAGTCACAACTGCATTATATATGCTCGAACCTTGGGAAAAAGCATTATTTAGTTGCGTTGAATTATCAAATAAATATAAGCAAATATTTATATATATTGTTATAATTATGAATTTACTAACATGATTTTTATTATTGATATATAGACACACTTGTTCTCGTAGGTCTGGCACTATTCACTTACACTACCGTTTACTATTTACCTGAACAACTTACATATTTTGCTTCAAGAATTTCTGAATATACATCATCATATCGTTAAATTTAAAATTTAAAATTTAAATATACATATTTATTCATTCATTTCAAAGTAATAATAATAAGTTTTTTATTTAATTTATTCTAATTTAATCTATACTATGTAACATTTCTTCTTTTATAATTAGATGACATGTCTTTTCAATTAAATCTAATAAAGATTTAATATTATTAGAACAATCATTTAAAACTTGGTTTGCATCTTTAGGCTGTGCAAAAGAAACAATTCAAACTGGTCGGTTAACCTTTGAATAAATAGTTTTGAAAGCCACAAGCTTTGATAAAAAGTCTTCAGTATTCTATTATCGATCAATCAAACAACTTAATCAGTCAATTGATTCAATGATTTATAAATATTTTTTTTTTAAATTTAAATATATGTTTATTTACCTAATCATTAAGATCCAATAATTGAGGATAATATCTTTGTTCTGATTCTTCTATAATATTTTGCTATAATACGTATATTATATATATATATATATATATATATATATATATATGTAAAATATTAAAAAATATTGAATTGATTTAATAATAATAATTTTCAACAAATAATAATAAAAATTTTACATACATGTTCAATCACTTGTTTATGCAAATCTTACCAATGTTTTTCTCCATGTTCATCACTTTGTGAAAAGACTAATGTTTGCCTCAATGCTGTACCATATATTCCTTGAATCATAGACCATGGAATCGATTCGTGTGTTATAAAATGTTTAGTAAGTTCACTTTTTTTTTATTAAAAAAATTATAATTAAGAACAAAATAATTTTATTGATAAATAAATTACTAATGTAAAGTCATTTGACAAGATTAGGATCTTTGTATATATGATTTAATAAATCGTTTTGTTCATTATCATAAGGTGAAAGAATAATAAATAAATTACGTTTTCTAAAACCTATTATTGAAAAAAAACTCTCTAAATAAATAAATATATATATTATTATACGAAACTTCATAAACTCACATCTTTCCGTTTAGATTCATCTTCCTTGATTGATGGTGTGTCATACACATGTCTATAATATTTACAAACATTCAAGTGTTGGTCTTCATGCAATGCATTAACTCATAATACCAAAGTTTCAAATCCTACAACATAAATATTAATTTATTAATATTATCTTCAAATACTAAAATAATAAAAAACAATCGATATATATGCACAAACACATATACATACATACTTGTTGTTTAACATCTGTAAAAAATTTTGTGTTGATTTTCTTACTAATAATTTGCATTCTTATATAGTCTTTTTTTGCCAAAGTTAGTTGCATTTGTTCTAAAATACAATCTGTCTTTCTTTTTTCTCCATTGATTCAAATGCCTCTACCTTATATATGTGTCAATACATATATATCAAACTCCCAAAAAACTTTATAATTAAAAAATTGTAATTCTTGTAAAATATCAACAGCCTCATTAATTTTGCCTTCTTTCTTGGATAATAAACGTGTCAATCTTGCACGTTCAATTCCTACATAAATCTATATGTATATATATATATATAAATAGCATGAAATTAATTTTTATTTCAACAGTATCAATTTAATATCCACATGCTTTTCCTTCAGTAACTGTGCGTAAAGTATCAATTAACTCTGGTTTTGTTGTTTTATCTGGTGTATTATCAAGATATTACAATACTTAAATTAAATGTTAATTAGGCAGGTTAGAGGATGCCCGACCCTCGGCATGAAGCCTTAACTATGATTAACCTTTAAATTGATTAACATAACTTCTTGAACCATTTTTGTGATTGCCTAAAATAAATCAAATGAATTGAATTGAAGTGAATTCTCTTCTGGTTCTTTCTTTCTTTCTTTCTTTTGTTGATATGCATCTAATTTAATTAAAAGAATAATTGCACCTGTTTCAATTGTCCATGTTTCTTTGAAAGTAACATTACATATTCATTTAATAATTTCCAGTCTCATGCCTGATAACATAGTTTAACAATATGAACTAATACGCAAGTAGAAGAAGCCAAATCAGCTGCAAAAAAATTAATTTTTAATAACTCCAAAAATAATGAAAAATAAATATCTGACGTGTTTGCTTTTCAAAGTCCCATTAACTAAAGCTTCTGAAAGAAGCCCTTGCTATATTTATTTATTTATTTCAGAAATATATTAATTCAAATCTCGTATATATATAGTATATATACACACCTTGGCCAATGTCTCAGTTACTGGTAACTATTTATCTAATTTTCTTCAGACATGTTTTTTTCAATTTTTTCAATCAACTAGATTTATAAAATGACTGACAGCAAAATTTCAAACTCGATATAAATAATTAAAATCTATTTTTTTTATTAATAACAATATACAATGAATGATATTTCTACACATTAAGTTATTAAATTAATTTGATTTATTATTGTATAATACAATCTTTAGATTGTTTTTTTAGTTCAATAATTTCTTCAAAGTCCTTATTAGTTATTCCCTTATCCAACCTTTTTTTTGCATCTTCGTTACCTTTCTCTGCAGCCTAGATATGGATGATTTAAAATAATGATTTTAATAATTAATAAAATATCAAAAACCTCATCAATAAACTATGAATGTTATTTTTAGTACCTTTGTGAACCATTCATTTGCTATTTGAGCATTCGCAGGCACATGAATTCCCACATCATAAAAATATCCCATCATAAATTCAGCTTCTGCAATTCCTTTTGATGCAGCCTTTTCAGCGTGTTCATAAGCTAAAGCTTCATCTGGATCAAAACAACCTTTAGCTCCACAAAGATACCATCTACTCAATGCCAAGTCTGCCTTTTCTTCGCCCATTTCCGAAGCTCGTTTATAATATGAAACAGAAAGTAAGGGATCAAATGGACAAGTAAGTTGCTTATACTCGTAACAATGCCCCATTTTGTATAAAGCTGGCCCGTAACCTAAGTTTGCAGCTTTTTTTATGAAATCCTTGGCTGCATAATCATCTGGAGAAACAAGATCATCCGGAATATTTGCCTTTGGATACTGTTTGGCTAACAACATTCCATAAACATATGCCACCTCCGGACATTCTTCGTCAGCTTTTGCCGCTGCTTGTTTCAAATATATTAAGGCTTGTTTATGATTACTCTCTTGTTTAAAATCACCCAGCATATCAATTTGAGCAAGTCGCTAATTGAACAATAAATCAATTAAAAATTCATTAGATAAAAAAGTGATCAATTTTACGTGACTTACGTATAATGATGGAACATTTCCTTGTGCTGCGCTTTTTTTGTAAAATTGAATTGCTCTTTTGACATCTCGATTTCTTTCACAGTGTTGAGCAACTTTGTATGCTGCCTTTGAAAAATCACACTTTGTTGATGATAAATATAACTTGTAGGCTTTATCTGGCTTAACTTTCTTACCATACTTTCCATGTTCGTACCAAGTGCCTTTAATATACAAAGCTTCGGGATGATTGTTTTTAACAAGTAAATTAATCCAATATTTAATTTCTTCACGAAATTTATTGGTTGTAGGATCTTCTTCAACAGATTCTGAACTATCAGTTTCATTGGACTTTGTATGGTTCTCCTCCATATTAATAAGAAATTTTGCATAATCTATTTGTATGTTGGGATCATTAAGTTTTTTGGCAGCTTCGGCGTATTTCTGAAGAGCAGTTTCGTCATTTTTTAATGTTAATGAGGTCATTGATCGACGTTTTTCTTTTTTTTCATCTATTAATAACCTTATAACAGGTGATCTTGAACCAGTACTACTCATAGAAAGGCGAAGTTCAGGTGTAGGAGTACGATTTCCATATAAGTGCCCTGTTGTCAACAGGGATGGTGTTGGATTACCGTCTGATCCAATAATAAACTCAGGAGATTGTTGCCCATGGATATATTGTCCTGGTGTAGGAGTTCTTAAAGAAGTTTGGCTACTATTATTAGAATAGTTTTCGTAAAAATAGCGATTTTGCTGATTATATTTTATTGGATAATCATGAATAGGTGAAAATGCCTGCTGTGCATTTTGAGAAGTTATATGATTTCCATATGTAGGAGATGCATTACCTTTTGGTGAGAAGTTATTATTGGGATTTAGACTTTGTGGTGATATTGATGTTGGCGTTGACGTTGACGTTGACGTTGATGCTGTTGACGGAGAAAAATTTTGATAAGTTTGTTGTTGATGAAGATAATTGTTTTCTTGAGTAGGGTATTGATTTGATCGGTGATTGGGATTTTGTCCAAAACTAGTATTGATAGGAAGTAAATTGTTTTTTATTAATAGGTTATGTTGTTGATTGGTATCGTAATTTGAATTATAAATTTGATTTTCTAAAATATAATGATGATTTGTAGTTTCATTGTCATTTTCACGACTATTTTTATTTTTACCATTATTGTTGACTGGTTCGTTAAAGCTTTCTTCTACCTCTAGAACACCAGCAATGTCTTTTGATACTATTGGGGAAATTTTTTGAGGCTTTGGAGCGACCAATGGTGGAAATAAATCTTCGGATAATGATAATGGTGATAACATAATGTCAGGAAGAAATTGTATATTTTGTTGCATGTTAGTCTCGTTTTTAACATTCATTTTTAATTTTTATTATTAAAAAAAATTTTTTTTTTTTCATTTAAATAAACAAACAAATACCATTTTTTTTTTCCTTTTTTTATGTTTTATTTTGAAAAAGTACCACAAAAGACATTTCAAAATTATCAACAGACAGATCTTAACATTGGATCTATTATCCAACCATACATAGTGTTAATTGCATTAGTTTTAATTCTAAAATTAATTCTTTTGTTTACGTCTGACACTTGATCTACGCCTTATTGTTATTATTATGCTATACTTGGCACCTAATCAGACATTTTCTGGTGGTAGAAGCTTCATCTGGCTGCGGTGAAATAGGATAATGTGAGACAAACTCTGGTGGAATTCACGAGGTAAGATAGTAATAGGTTAAACCAATTCTTGTACAATCAATTGTACAAATGGCCATTTGTTCTTGCAACAAACACAACATTGGTATTACCAAATTTCAGGGATCAAAATTTGTTATTAAGATCTCCCATTTGTTTGTTATCTTAAGGGTAGAGTGTACGTAACTATACCACAATGATGCAACTTCCCAAGACCATACCACCCCGGAAATTTAATTTGCATCATTGTATCCTTGGGCGTCGTAGGTCGGTTTAGTCTTGTATACACAAGAAACATGTGAGAATGACTGTAAGTGCGTGTGTACTTGATGCTGTCAATTTCCAATAATCAAAAAGTTACATAACAAATTGTGTATATCTCGTTATTAATAAATAACAACACCTTGTCTTCTTTAGGAAAACCATACCATTCACATTTTTTTTTCTTATCAGTCAGTCAAACGATATGTCACAGGATGTAATTACATATATAAAATAGAAATCCGACTCGTGTAACAAATCAGTTTTTTAAAATATCTCATTATTTTTATAACAAATTCAAACATCATTGTTAATCAAAGATAAATCTATGACCTTATAGCTTTCTAATGAGCCCTCTCACATATTTATAGAGGCTCTCTATGTCAAGCTATATTTATTCAAAAACAGCAT
>CAJVPN010001179.1:0-16794 GCA_910592215.1 Entrophospora candida
TCAAAAATAGTAGCAATTCAGAAAACCCGATTTTTATCAATTCTAAAAATGGTAAGAATCTATGATTTATTGGTTACGTTTCAATTTGATAAAAATCGGGAGTATTACCGATTTTTCGTTTTTTTACCTGTGTTGCTAAGATCCTTCTCATTTCGGAAAAGTAATAGTTCTTAAGAAATTAATTAGTCGAAAATTAATGGTAGTTTATTGTTTGTTAAGATAATTGAAATTGTTTGCTAAGATCTACTTCAATTAATTGATCAAAAAGATAATGGTACTCAAAATATAATGATTTATCCCGTCCGGTATAATAGATAATAATGCATTTTTTGTCTTCATGACAAAAAAAAGATATATATTGATTTTTTTGTTATTCTTGTAAATAACTATTAAATTCATGTTGGTTTCAACGTGGAAGAAGATAGCAGAGAAAATCAAGTACAAGTTAAAAGACTGGCAAGAGAAAAACGGAAGAATATCAGATGTCATTGAAAATAGAAAAGCTTTACAACCTTGGGAAGAAAATAAATACATTCATTAATCTATAAGTCAATTTTTACACAAAAAAAAAATGAAAAATAGAAAAATCCTTCTCCAAAAATTAAGTTTAACAAAAGTTGATTTACATAAACATGTTATGTTGACTTCTCTCTGCATGATCACATCATGATCGACAGAGAATATTTATCATGACGCAACCAACTTGGTGAAACTGCAAATTCCTTTTTAGATAAAATTACCAAAAAGGAAAAATCCTGAAATAAAGATTGAATGTTGCACCGGGTTAATTTCTTACGAACACAATAATAATAAATAATAAATACGCACAACATTATCATTGTTATAATTCACATGTGTGAAATTCAAATTAGCCAATCAGAATTTCATACTATATGCCCCAAAATTTTTTAAAATTTAGATTAATCCTGAATTAGAAAATTAAAAATTTTTTTGGTCAAATTTTTATTTTACATTGAGTTAATTATTTATATTTTTTTTATATGTATGTTTTCATATTAATGTAAATTCATTTCATCAATGATCCAATTATTTTTGTTTTTAAAACAAGATGAAATAAATGAAATACATAAAATTTAAAAAACTAAGACTAAAAACTGAAAAGTGAATATGTTTTGTATATTTTAAAATTAAAAAAAAAAAAATTTGTTAGCTTTGTTTTTTTGAATCATTTATCTTGTTGTTATTTATTTCTTGATAGACCACAATTTTTGTATCATCCATAATAAGATATTGAGATCTCCAAACATGATACATATTCATGAATGTTTTCATTATTGGTTCTTTTGATTCACGTATGAATTGTGGATATTGACTTTGAAAAGCTTTTGTAGCATTTGTGAGATAATAATGAGGAATTGAAGGAAACAGATGATGAACCTGATGTGTTCCAATGGTATGAACCACATTATGAAGTAGACCATAGTCACGATCCACAGAGGAAAGATTTCCAAGCACATAAGACCATTGTTCATCAGCATACCAAGGAATTTTTAAATTATTTTCAACGCCATGATGATGTAAGAATGTTGTTATTACTAACCAAGAAGCAAATACAAACCAAGGAAGAAAATAATATTTTATGATGTTCCAAGATCCATAAAGTGTTGATAAGTGATAAAATAGTGCTAAAAATGATAAAACGCTGATCACTGAAATAAAGGCACCAACACGATGATTTTTAAAAAATGGATTTAATGGGTTCATATGACAGATAGATCTTGGACCATAACCTATTATCAAATAAACAATCCAACCAATACCAAAAGCAAAATAAGGTGCAACGAATGTTTCTTCTTTGCCACTGAGTGTTTGTTTTGTATCAGATTTCCTCACAGGAAAAAATACTTCATCTTTATCAATATTACCAGTATTTTTATGATGGTGACGATGACTTAACTTCCAAGGAGTATATGGAACAAGAATTAACAGATGTAGAAAAGTGCCAACTATGTCATTAAACATAGGATAACGACTGAAACTTCCGTGTCCACAATCATGACCCAATACAAATATTGCCCAGAACATTGTTCCTTGGGCAAATGAGTAAGTTGGAAGAATTAACAAATTTTTGATGATTTCAGGGATCAAGGTTGTTTTATCAACGAAAAAATATAGAGAGAATAACACTGCTATTATTGTTAAATCTAAAATTACATATTGCAATGATTTTAATATTGTTGGAGAGAAACATTGTGAAGGAATTTGTTTTTTTATTTCAATAATTGATGGTACTGTTTCTTTGGTGAATATTTGAGAAGAATTAGAAGACGTTGTATCTACCAAAGTTTCAGCTGGTGGAGCCATTGTAAAAAAATTTTTTATAATTTGATAAAAATTTTTATCGTTTAAGTCAAAAAACAAAAAAATTTTTTTTGGGTTGACACAAAATATCTTTGTATATAATGGTCAAAGATTTTCTCATTTCTAACCATATATATATGTTAAAAAAATATACACATGTCAACAAAATGTGAAAATATTGGGGAATGGATAATAAAATTTGAGTTTTCCAAAACGAAAAATTTGAATTTGAATGAAAATTTATTCAAATAATCATTCAAATACTTGGATTGATTATGAATCAATCATTTATTTGATCCATTTATATTTAAAATGCTTCAAGTAAAAATAAAATTAATGCACTTGAAAAAAAAAGTCATTCATGCAAAGAAGGAGTGCAAAAGTGCAAGAGTGAAGAGTAATTATATTTGAATTAATTATTTTACATGTTATGTATTTCTATTTCAAAGGATAAAAAAGTAATAAAATTATATTTATTTGGATGAAAAGGCCAATTTTTATATTATAATGTATTTTTCTGGAAAGAAATCAAACTGACAAATGTTAAAGCAAAATAAAAATATAATAATTGAAATAATACAATGAATTTTTTTTAAACATATTAAAATAATTTTGTTTAGTAGAGGCAAAATTTTGACTATTAAAAATTTGAGAGAAATAATATTACAATGTTGCATCAGTCCAATGGAATGGAGCTGTACATTGGACAATTAATCAAAATTCAGAATTCAAATTCCTAAATCTTTTCAAAGATAGAAAAATTTGATTGTCATCACCATGATTATTTATTATTATTATTATTATTATTATTATTGTTGTTGTTGTTGTTGTTGTTGTTGTTGTTGTTGTTGTTGTTGTTGTTGTTGTTGTTGTTGTTGTTGTTGTTGTTACTATTATTATTACTATTATTATTATTTTAAAATTGCTCTTTTAAAAACAATTAATACATTTATTTAAAAAAAAAAAACAAACAATCAATTTTACTGTTAAGTTCTATTATTTTTATCTCTATACATTCTACCAATAAATTTACCAAGCTCACTGATTATCAATTGAATAATAACACATATTGCGATTTTTGCCCAACCAAATGCTGGCACAGGTGTTAAATCCAACCATTCTCTTAATCCTACACAAATCAGTCAGTTAATGTAAGTTATTTAAAATTATTATTATTATACATGAAAAAATAATTTTATTTGCTTTACCTGGAACATAAGTACCAAGTAATAATGCTATAAAAGATCCAACCACACTAACAATCATCCACTATTTGTTTTTTCAAAAAAAAAGTTTTTTTTTTTAAATTTAAAATTATAATAATAATGAATATATTTCATGATATGTATGTGTATGTGTACCTTATTAGTAAAGAATCCAGTTTTAAAAACACTTTCATATAAAGTTCTAGAAAAAAAACCTTGTAATAATTGCATAGAAGTTAAAGTGGCAAAAGTTAAAGATCTAGCATCAGCTAATTCGATATGTTCTATTGACAAAGCTATTATGAATACACCAAATGATAGTAATGCCATTACAAATGATTGAGTTATTAGTATAGTTGTTGCATATAAATCTAAAACCCCAGCATTTGGATTTCTTGGTTTACGTTTCATTATATCTTTTTCTGCTGGTTCAACTCCCAATGATATTGCAGGTGGAATATCAGCTAAAAACAGACATATGCATACACATAAATATAAATTAATTAAATAGTTAATGATGACCTTTTAAAAAACAACCAATGTTGTAATTACCAATGATATTAGCCCATAAAATCATAATAGTGGTGAAAGGTAGATCAAGATTAATCACAGCACAAATTAACATTATTATAATTTCAGCAGAATTACAGCTCAATAAATACACAATAAATTTCAAAATATTATCAAAAACACGTCTTCCTTCTTCAACTGCTGCAACTATGGTTGAAAAATCATCATTTGATAATATAATATCTGCTGCTTGTTTTGTTATTTCTGTCCCACTCAATCCCATTGCTACTCCTACATCTGCTGCTTTTATTGCTGGTGCATCTATTATTTAAAAAAAAATGAATGATTATTATTATTATTATTATTATTATTATTATTATAAATAAAATTTTAATTATATAAATATATATATTACCATTAACACCATCTCCTGTCATTGCTACTATATTTTTTAGATTTTGTAATGCTTTAACAATTTTTAATTTATTATCTGGACTTGATAAAAGAAATTTTTATTTATTTTAAAAAAAAAACCATATTCATAAAAAAATTTTCTTGAAAAATAAAATATATATTAATTTACCTTACACGAGCAAAAACAGTTGGAAATGGATTTAATTCTGAAATTGCTTCATCTGATAAAAGGTCAAGTTCTGCACCGCGAATTGCATAATCCTATAATAATAATAATTATTATTATTGTAATCTTGATACTATTAAACTTATTACCCTTTGGTCTAAAATTTTAATCAATATTGCCTACCTTATTTTGTGATGAATTTGAATCAAGTATACCGATATCTGTAGCAATAGCAGTAGCAGTAGCAATATGATCACCAGTTATCATTATAACTTTTATACCAGCCAATTTACATATTCTTATTGATTCCTTAACTGCTTTTTTTGGTGGATCAATTAATCCTATAAGACCAATAAATACTAAATTGTTTTCTTCATCTTTTCCTTCTAAATGATGATTACTTGTTGATGTATTTGATTCCGACTCAATATTATCATTATCACCATCATTTATTGGAATATTATTTTTATCATCCTCCATATTAACATTTTCCTTTTCTGTTATAATTTTGTCATCCTCATTTTCATTGTTGTTGACAGTAAAAGTATTTATTGATTTAAGAGCCAATCCAAGTACTCTTAGACCTTTTGAAGCCATTCTTGAACTTTGATCAGAAATAAGATCGACAAATTCTTCAGTTAATGGTGAACTATAATGATCTTCAGAAATCGCATCAAAAATTTCTGCATTATTATTATTTGAAGATTTAATTTCAGCCATATAGTGTGTACATTTTCGTAAAAGTTCTTCTGGTGCACCTTTAGCCAATACTAAAAATTTATTTTTATTTTCTTCTTTTTTTTGTGATGGTGATGAGGAAGAAGAGTCTTTATTTATCTTATATACTACACTCATCAATTTTCTTTCACTGTCAAATGGTTTCTCATGAACTTTTAGAAAGTTATGATTATTCTCCCAATAACTTTTTGAAAATCCGCCTTTTTGTCCTGCAAGAACCAAAGCAACCTATAGATATATATTTATATATATATAAAATAATAATAATAATAAATAATAAATATTAAAAGTATAAATATGAACTTACTTCAGTTGGATCACCAATCCCTTTCCATTGTTTCTGAACATTATTATTATCACTACTATTGTTATTATTACTATTATTATCATTATTTTTATTTTTATTTTTATTATTAATTTCATCATCATCATCTTCTATAATAGATGAATTATTACAAAGAGATGAAATCATAAGAGCAGAAAACAAGTGAGTGGAGGAGTCTTGAGGATTGCGAGGCAATTCTTGTGGTTTAAATAATATACTATCAACATTTTTTTTTTCATTTTCATTTTCATTATCATGATCATTATTATTATTGCTATTATCTATAGAGCTTGAATTTTGCAATGATGAATTTTTTAGAGTGTTTTGTTTCTGTTGTTGTTGTTGATTACGATACTCCAATGAATGAAATATAATTCCACCTTTGTTTGGATCTAGTGATGTTGGTTCGGTAAATGAATAAATGGAATTATCAGCAGTCCATAATTCACATGGTCCCATTTTTCCTTCAGTTAAAGTACCGGTTTTATCGGAACAAATAACAGTAACACTACCCAGTGTCTCAACAGCAGGTAATGTTCTCACAATTGCGCATCTAGCAGCCATACGTATAACACCTATTGCCATTGTAACTGTTGTAACAGCAACTAAGCCTTCAGGAACAACAGAAACTGCTAAACTGTAATATATATATATTAAAATTTAATTATATTATGAATATATTTTTCTATGAAAAAAATTTAAATACGTGCACACACTTTCTCTCCTACATGTATTATTTACCTTATACCAATTGAGACCATAGCATTCACATCACGTTTATATGCAATTCCAATAACAACAACAAGAACACATAATAATATAGCAAGAATTACTAGCCATATTCCAAGTTTAGATAATTTTTTTTGAATTGGAGTTCTCATTTTAGGAACAGAAGTTATTGCTGCACTAATTTTTCCAATCTGTTTATTACAAACATAATGTGTGTGTGAGTGTGTGAGTATAACGCTTATTTATTTATTAGTTAATTAATTGTTTAATTTACTTCAGTTTCATCTCCAGTTCTAACTACAAGACCTTTTCCACGACCTTTTGCAACAATTGTTGACATAAATGCATTTCCTTTACAATCGCCTAATGGAAGATTTCTTGTCTATATAATACAATGCAATATCAAAAAAATTATAATAAAGGTTACTTGATAATGATACAATTAAAAAAAATATAATCCCCAAAAAATAATATATAATAACATACTTTAGTCATAATTTTCTTAATATTTTTAGAGGTAGGAATACTTTCACCAGTTAAAATTGATTCAATTAATTCTAAATTAGAGCTTTCAACAATACGTAAATCAGCAGGGACTGAATCACCTTCTTCCAATATTACAATGTCACCGGGTACCAATTGATTAGAATCTATAATTGATTGTTCACCATCTCTAATCACTCTTGCCTAAATAATTGAGAGCGAGTGAGCTGAGATTTATGATTAAAAAAATATATTAATTAAACCGCAAACCTTTGGGACAGTTAATTTTTGTAAAGCTTCTAAAGCCTTATTAGCTTTGAATTCTTGTATGAACCCAATTAAAGTGTTTAGAACAACAACAAATAACAAGACACCCATTCCCTTGAAATCTTGTTTTGCCCCACTTACAACAGAAAAAACCAACAACATTACAACAATGAAATCTTTGAGTTGATTTATTATCATCATTAGTATTGATGGTTTTGGTGGTTCTGGTAATTGGTTATGGCCATAATGTTCCAATAGCGAAGGAATAGAAGTTGATGAAAGACCATCGTTTAATGAAATACGAAACATTTTTAATAGTCTTGTAACATCACGATCAAAATACAATGCTATAAAAAAAATTTTTGTTGGTTAATAAAAATAATAATAAAAATGAATTATCATAAATCATAATAAATGTGATACTTACATGGAGGAGGTAAAGCAGCACTTTGAAGAGGGGGCATTGAAGGTTTTTTTATTGAATCGGTAAATTCTTTTATAACTTTTTCAACATCATCATGATCATCTTCTTTTACCAATTCATGCCAATCTGAAAATTGTGAAAACCAAGTAGTCAACATATAAATGATAGCAACAGCAGCTTGTTTAACATCGGGATCAGCATCTTTTCGACAACGTTTATGAAGTTTAAGTGAATTGTAAAGATCTGATATATTTTTTTCACCAACTGTTTGACGAAATTCTTCAACTTTATTTTTATTTTGAAAATATTTAAATATTTATAATTAAATCTTTTATAATAACAATAATGATATCAATAATATATTAATGACTGATATTAATTAATACCTTCTTCAAGAAATTCACCAAAAAGAATGAATGCTTGGTTTGCCTCGTATGTTAATTTACGTTTTAGTAAGCCACCTTCAGACTTTCGCATGTTAAATAATAGACCTTCACATAAGCGTTTCATTATTTCATAATCTAAATTAGGAAGTCTGCCACCCTTTATACGATAGTTCATAACATATTTTAATCCTTCCAATACATCTTCTAATGATAATTGTAAATTATCTTGAACTCCAAAGAGATCATTTACTACACACGTGGATGATAAAAGTGTTAATTATATTGTAGATCAAACAATAGTAATTTTTATGATAATATTTAATGATGGTTTACCGTGAATGTCTAATTGATGTTCGATAGAAGCTTTACCATCACGAATAGATTGTAATTCAATTGTTAAGTCTCGAGACATATTCTAAAAATTAAAAAAAAAAAAATTAAAAAAATGTCTCGAGTATTTATTTATATTTTTATATTTTTGCTTTTAACTAAAACTGTCATAATGCATATAATTAGTATTGGTCGATTTGTGATGTCAAAATTACAGTCATATGAATATCATAAAACCCCAGAAAGATGATCGATCTTACAAGAATTCGCCATTTAAAGATACAAATTTTCTTCGGTCTAACATCACATGTCGTGTCATATAAATAAATTATTCAAATGAGGAAAAAAGAATCTACATATGCAGTATATACGTTTAGATGGCATTATGGTGACGTAATCTTACAATGAATGAATGAATCCAATAACAAACAATTCATTATCATTATAATTATTTATTTCATTTATTATCATTTTTTTAATATTTATTATGAAATTCTTATTGCAAGCAATGAGCTTTGTATTCCGTGAAAAAACAATGGATTGTATATCAGAAGCAGGTCACGGTGCTTTTATTATTCACCCAAATACAACGTGTTACAAAAAAAAATGGAAGTTTCTAAATGAACATTGTGTGACAACAAATGTGTCAATTCGCATAAAAAACGGCTCATTTAATAGCTTAAAATAGTTAACTTTTATTGATAAGAATTCTTTCGCTATTATTTTCAATGATTTCATAGAACGAATCAAAAATAAATTAGGAATTTCATCCCATAAACTACCAATTCTGCTAGATTTTTAGCATCATCATCTCCACATTCCTCTTGAGAATAGCACACAAATTTTTTATTGGATTTAAATTAGGACTGTTGGATGATGGCCAATCCATAACTTTGGGAAAGCTTGCTTGAAGAAATTTTTTGGCTAAGTGGCTTGTATGCATGTGATCATTATCCTGTAGAAACCACCGATCATCCCTTAACGTTCTTTGGAAAGAAACCTCTGATTCTGATAACTTTTTTAAAATATGCAATTTGATAAATGCCAAGTGAAATAGTCGTACCACATTTATAAATTCATTGAAATAATTTTTGACAAGGATCATAAGGATTTTTATATTTTTATTATAATCAGTGATTTAATAAGTGTAAAAAATGTGTACTAAACCGCAACAAATAAATTCGACCTAATCTATCAATTAAATTTTTGATTTGAATTCTATACAAAATTTAAAGAGTACTATTTTACATATAAAATTATTTTTGTTTATCTCTATTGATTAATTTTAATGCCAAAAATGCCAATAAAAACCAACATGATGCAATCAAACAAATATTTCTCAAACATTTATCATACTCGTCAAATTTATATGTAAAATTTAATGGTGCGTCGTGAATTTCATGCCATCTATTAATTGATCAAATAATTTAAACTTTATATAAATGCATGTATTTATGTAATTGTGTATGTACTTACGCTTTTGACGAAAGTTCTTTTAAATATGCGGCTTCAATTGCCCATCTTTGTGCTGAAATCTTTTTTTTTTTAAAAAAAAAAGTATTTTAATCAGATTTTTAAAGCATAATCGTAATAATGTATTCATAAATTCATTTACCTCCCATAACCAACGTATGCTTGCATAACTTGAATTAGATTCAACTTCTGTTAAAATTGGATTAGATCCTCCAAATACCAAACCCCATGCAAGTGCAAATGCTGTTCCCACAAGTCCTATTTGTTCTTTACTCACAATGATTGATATGAAATATCCTACCAATACAGATCAGATGAATTATATTATCTCATATTATCTAAAGATCAAATAAAAAACCAATCTATTTTCTTTACCTGAACCCCAAGCTGCAATATAACTTAATAAAATAATTAAAAAATGATCAGAAAATTTTGTTTCATTTGAATAAAACATTATAAATGATATTGAAAACATAAATGATGCTGCTATTAATCTTGGTATATCTGCTACGGCTTTTGCAAGAAAATACGGTATTGCTGACATTCCTGATGATATTTCGCGCCAATAAACCACTTTCTCGCAACCAAATGTTGTACTACTACCTAATGATTTCAATTATGCGGAAATAAAATAAAAATCTATGAAAATATTATTAATTAAATATTTATTTTAATACATTACCATAAATTCCACAGAATGTAAGTCCCAAAATCATAAACGTGTACAAATACTAAAAATAAATTGGGGTTTTATATATATATAGAGATCAAAAACAATAATATCATAATCTAACCATTCTCTTACTTGTAAAGTATCTAGTGGTGATTGACAATATTGGCGAAGTACCATCGGCATAATCACACATAATTCTTGTGGTGGAGCACCGATATATCTGTAGTTACTGACAGATGCTGAAAGAAATGAACCAGCAAAAAAATTTAATATCTGATCCATCACAAATCGTGTTTTGTTTCTACAAATTTGTAATAGAGATCGTTTCAACAATAATATAAAAACCGAGAAACTATTTGGTGTTTGTCGTACTGGATCATTCGAAAACATATTTTTTATAAAATAAATCAATTCAAAAATCACATCCTCAATGTATAGTTGAATATCTTTTAGTAATCGGGTGACTGGAATTATTATTTTATCTTTGATGAGTTGAATGATTGATGATGATTCCGAATTTTTTGTAGTGGCGGTGGTAATGGTGGGGGTGGGGGTTGTTGTTGTGGGGGTTGTGGTTGTGGTTGTGGTGGTTGTGGTGGTTGTGGTGGCGGAAGAGCAGGAAGAATACTGTGACGATGATAACTTTATTTCTGGTTCCATTACTATTTTCATATGACATGATTCCTTACAACTATCAATAAATGTATTTGTCTCATTATCATCATTTCTACTAATATTATTAGTATTATTATTTGCATATGATTCCCATGCTATTGCAAGATCTTCTAATGTAAGATTTGGATCATTTTCAAGTTCCACTTGACCAGATGCAATCTTCATCATAAAATCAGACGGACTTATTTAAAAATTAATATTATTAATACTATTATTATAAAATAAAAAAAAAAATAACTTGTTTATACATATAAAATCACCTCATTTCTGATGGAGATACATAGCCAAGACTTGAAAAATAGCTGATTGCATTTTCACGTACTCCATTATATATGAGTCTACCACCTTTACATAACAGCAGAAAATCATCAAATGTATTGAATGCTTGTGGCGAAGGTGAATGAATAACTGCTGCCACAGTTAATCCTTGTTGGTGCGCAACATTTTTTAGCAGTGAACAAACTTCAAATGAAGTCACTGAATCTAAACCTGATGTCGGCTCGTCCTAATTAATTGATAAGCACACAAAAAAATTTACTTAGCAACTGTTGTTATTCTTATTCTCATTATTATTATTATTATTATTTGAAATACTTGCTAGAAATAGTATAGATGGTTCCGCAACAAGTTCCATTCCAATATTTACGCGTTTACGCTGCCCCCCAGATATTCCGCGTTTTTCTTCAATAAAAATAACTAATGTTATAAATATATAGACACATAATTGATTAATAATATCCACCTACCTTCATCGCCTATACATGAATTCATAATATTTGTTAATTCTAAAAATTGAATTGCTTCAATTACTTTTTTTTTCTTTGCTTCTCGTCTCATATTTGTTGGTAGACGCATTAACGCGGAATGCTTTTTTTTTATTAAAAAAAAAAAAATAAATCTTCTTTCATAATAATAAATAATATAAACCAATAATGTTATTCACCATTAAAATTTCGCGAACTGTTAATTCACGAAGCATAACATCTACAAAATATATATATATATATATATATATATAAATAATCATCGTGTGAAAAACATCAAATAAAAAAAAATACGAAAACAAACCTTCTTGTGGAACAAATCCAACCAACTTTCGATGTTTATGTAAATCTTCAATTGCACCATTCACTTTTTAAATAATGCAAAAAATGAATTAATTGTTTTCTAGCTGGGATTGATCGTCTTGAAATAATTTTTTTTTTACCCTTTATAATGCCATTTGATCTTTTAATTTTGCCGGATAAAAGTGACATTAATGTTGTCTTGCCAGAACCTAATATTTACAATTAATAGAATTCTAATAAGAATATTTTATTTACGCGCCTAAATAAATATTTATTTACCTGATGGTCCCATAATTGCACAAGTTCTCCCGTGTTGTAAACTTCCGGTAATACCCTGTGTGTGTTTATGCGAAATAATAAAGATATTCAGTCTCTCTCACACACACCCAAAATCGACACCATCACCACCAAAAACTTCTTACTCTGATAATTTCGACGCCATTTGGTAAAGTTAGACCTATGTTTTTAAATTCAATATCGAATGTTTTTGATATAGGATTCAATTTAGTTTTTTGTGTCAAACTTTGATCGACTAATAATTGTTGATATTTTTTCGTTTTCAAGGATTCTATTCTCTCTTGAACATAAAGCACCAAAATCACTATCATTATCGCTGTAACTAAAAATAATAGCGAGCCATATTTGTTTACGGCTATTGAACCTGGTGGACAACGTGAAGCTATGCCACATGGTATTGGATCCACCGTACCAAGGCCACATTGATGACCTATATTATATATTATTTATCGGAAGGAAGGAGGAATTTTAACGAAGAAATTAAAGAGTTTGGAAAAGAATATCAATATTAATTGAAATACCTTCGGGACAAATTGTCACAAATTTCGTGTCATTGCTACAATAATATCCTTTGCAACAATAAACTGGTTGTGCTGAATTTTCGGGACAAAAAAAACCAGGCGTACATGGTAATGGAATTTCGCTCGGGCCCAAACAAAAATTACTATAATAATAATAAACAAATTTGTCATGTTTATATAGTATTTAGCCTTTGTTACACGGGATTTTAAAAGCCATTAAATAATTACCCGGCTGGACAATGCCAAACTACTGATTGGCCTGCAATTGTTATATTATCTTCTATTTGTGGTGTTGATATAAAAGTACATTGATTGGAATTACCCTTGCAAATTTATTTTGAAATTTAGAACTTAATAAAAAACTGGCTTATTTATGACTAATTTAATCTTTAATCTTCATCTCTAAAAAAATTACCTCTGTTCCTGGATAAGTTTTATTTATATAAAAATAAGAATATATCCTTGGATCTAAAATCATTTTAACATCTTCTGAGGTCCAATTTCCCGGGGGAACTGGTAATTCATGATTTTCTGTACTATTTGTTATGGTGGACATTGTTATGTTTAAAGTATGTTATTGTCATATATGATGGATTTGATTGATTGGAATTTTAATTTGTAAAGTATTATGACTTTATTTTTTTGATCTTTATTTTCTAGTCGTAAAAAAAAACAAATGAATTGAAGGGAGATTGGAATTCAGGATTTTATAAATATTATAATTGTCTCTTAAAATGTTAATAATGTAGTCAACCTTATTAAAAGACCGGGCTTTTTTCGTTTAGATAGTATGCATAGACATGATGAATATTGTTATTATATAGTAATAGGATTTACAGGGAAAACTCCACCTTTTTTAAGGGATTGCTATTTCTCACGGGTGATTTCACCGCAATATATTAATACTTAAAATTTTTTAAAGTATATTTTTATATTTATAAATATTAACACTATAATGTGATAATATAATTTACATCAAGTAACAATCTTAATATCATATTAGTATTAATATACTGAAGTTTCATCGCATATAAATAAAAAAGTTGTTGTTTACAAAAAACCTTAGTATTAGATAAAAATGAATTGTCCGAAATTTTCAGGGAAATGTTTGACTCAAAAATTGACCACAATATCCTTTGTGGTATATATAAGTACAATTCATTAAAACAATTCTCTATCTAGGTCTTCCCTTATTCAGGGAACTCTTGATGATGTAGTCTCTTATTACAGCTTAAAAATAATCTGAACCTTCCTTTTAAGAAAAATTCCAAGTTCCTTTTGTAAATGGAATTTTAGAATTAATGATGAATGTTAAAATCATTGGACCGGTTATTTCCGATTTTGTCACGTGTAAATTATTGTAAATTATTTTCAAATTTGATAAATAAAAAACTTTATTCATTATTTTTTCATATATAGAAGTTTTTGTATATCAATAAAAAAATAAAGACGAAAAAATTTTAACGTGAAATTAAATATATAAAACTTTATGATAAATAAAATTATGTCATTAAACATTGTGAATTGATTCATGAATGCTATTATTTTGGTTTAATGAAACCATATTACTTAATTAAAAATTAAATTATTAAGAAAATTTCTCCTGTATTTTTATAATAAATGGATCAGCATTTCTCTGTTATCATCAATTAAATTGCTAATAATGAAGATGGTGATGGTGATGGTGAATTAAGAAGATAATGCGCCATGTTACAAAGAAGGTGTGTGGAAAGAAGATAATAACGTTGTAGTTCTCTCCTGGCCTACTTAAATTTTTTAAGTGTTAGTATTTGCGGCGAAATCAGGGAAATATCAATCTTTATTAGTGTTCTACAAAAAAAAAAAAAAAAATCGATGATTAATTAGATGCTAATAATAGAATAATGTCTTAAAAATTTTTTCTATATTATCACCCAAATAATTATTAATAGAGAGAGGCCATACTTAAATCGGATAATCAAATCAACTTGGAAAAAATAAATAATAAAATACACCAGCTTTGAATCTGCAAACATAATTAATAACGAATTATGTAAAGTATCATGAAAACAATGATCATGGTGAAAATTCGAATAAAAATTTATGTCAGGGGGTTATTTTAGTGTTGTAAATGAAGGATGTATATATAATTCGTATTTAATTTTTGATGAAAAAAATCAAAAATTTTGTAATTGTCAAATTGTAATAAGCATTTTCAGTGAGATGGCTTGCACTACAATAAAAAACATTACATACAACAATAATTTTTGTTAGTATCATGTGCAACCAATAAAATTATTTCCCTCCTACAACAGCCCATGCGGACAAATTTCCGAAAGGTTACACCTTTATCCCTCAGTGATATATCCGTGCATTTATATTTATTATTATCCCTCGCCGTATCCTTCCGAGTACAGGAAATCGTCCGCATATGGTGCAGCATAAATACATCCCTCCATAAATGGACGCTCTCATCCATTTCCAAGGGGGGAGCACTTATCTTTTCTTTTTATTAGCTTTCTAAGAATCTTCATCAATTGCATCTTTTAAAATTTCACTGGCAATTCTATATTTGTAGGAAATGGTTTGCTAAACAATTCTCTTTTTTGCAAAGCAGCTAATTTAAAGAAGGCATTGTTAAAATTTGGGGGCATTGTAACGTTATAAAGAAAAATCGAAATTGATTTAATTTTATATAAAATTCAAACAAGAAGTACTAGGTATTGTTTTTAAACGCGCGACTTGGAGGGTTCACTGTAGATTTATTATATATTATATTCCCTTTTTAGAATGATCATCACGTTCTATATTATAAACTTTTAAACTAAAGCAAGTGTTTAATGCAATCACAGTATCACATAAATAAACAATTATTACATGGCAACAAGCTTCTATTCGCATAAAAAGGATAAACGAATAATTCGAATAATTACGAATAAAACGAATTAATTCGAATAAAAACAAACAGAACCAACAGAACCAACAAAACGAACAAGACGAATAGAACGAATTAATTCGAATAAATTGAATACTTATTTATAGATACTTTTTACCAGGAGAGTTTTTGAGAAGTAGCAAAAGAAATTTTAGTAGAATATTTATCATAATAAGAAAAAATTTATAACTACAGTATATTATTATTTATTTATTATTATTAGGGCACTGACATATGGGATTGGGGTGTGAGATGTCCTATGGTGCGTATCACCTATACTCATCAAAAAATGCCGATCAGTCAGAAGTTTTGAATGTATATCTTAACCTTATTTGGTCAAAAAAATTAAAAAAATATCATCACATGGGTTTTTATAGGGTTGTTAATGGAACATAATGGGTTGGGTTGGGTTCATATTATTGTGGAGTAAGGGTTAACCCAACCCAACCTGGGTTAAATGTATTGGGTTAATACTCCATGGGTTGCTCCGGGTTGCTCCATGGAGCAATAATTAATAGTTAAACCCCACCATTTATATCATTTTTCAGTTGGTACTTATACCCACTATCAAGAAGATTTGGTTAATAGACAAATTTCTTGCTTTGCGGAATGTTACACTGCTCCACTAAATATTATTATTATTACAAAAAACTATTACGCATTTTAATTTTACAAAATAGCAATGGTAATTTTTAATATTTTAAAATGGGAAGATAATTTTTAATTTGTAATATATATATACTTTTATATTTATTATAGGAAACTAAGTTCACTGGTGCATCTGAACTTTGAGACAACGATTTGATGACAATATTGCAACCAAAGACATACTAAAAACTTACAAACAATTGGAAGAAGGGCAAATAAATTCAAAA
>CAJVPN010001180.1:0-16781 GCA_910592215.1 Entrophospora candida
AGTGTCTGAGTATCATTTATTTTGAAAATATAAGGAGCAATTTTTTCACCTTGTTCCTTTTTTAAAATACTTCTAATGGTGCTGTAATTCTTGGGTTCCATAATAGACCTAATGTAAATTAGTTTCATATTAATTATTTTTATATAGGGATAGTTCTATATATCACTTAAGATAACAAATGGGATATTAATTATGAATCACATTAAAAATGACTAAATTTTGATCCCTGAAATATTTGGTAATACCAATGTTCACTTTGTCTGTCTGGTTTTGTTGCAGCATGCCCCATATATAGTGATAGCAAAAAAAAAAAACAAAAGTTCAAAAATAATAAAATATTTATAAAACATTTTCTAAAATCATTTCAAATACTCTGCTTATTACAATTAATTTTTTTATTTTAAAAATTTAATATAAATATTTTCATCAGAGAATAAATTCAATTCCATGACTTTATTTTTGTTTCTTAGCACTCTTAGCATGACGACGGCCAGTCTTCTTTTTATGGACTTTATTAGGCTTTTGTGATTCATAGATGGCTGACATACGAGCCAAAGCTTCCTATTATTTAAAAATTAAATGAATGAATAAATGAATAAATGAATAAACAATTTTCCCAAACATTCAAAATTGTAAAAAAAAAAAAAGTGTTTAACCTTTCGTAAATCAGGTCTATATCCAGCACGAGTTAAAGAGTTAGCTATACTTTTAGCTGATTTACGAATTCCTTTGGACAAAACGACTTTACGAGTGTTTTTTGCAGGTTTATAAGATACACCTTTAGTTTTTGTAGTAACAACAACACCTCTACCCTTTGGTTCAGGACTTATACCAATTGACTTTATAAAATTTTTTTTAAAAAACATAATTAGTTAATAATATGAATATAATTGTCGATTTGAACAAACTATAATTTTAAAAATTTAAAAATTTAAAAAAACCTTCTTATTGGCAAGACCAGAATGCTTGAAGGAATTCGAATTGGTCAAATTATTTGGTTCAGAAGAGAATTGTACACCATTGTGTTTTATCAAAAAAGAATTATTATTCTTGACAAGAAGCCTATTAAATTATTATTTAACAGATTAAAAAAAAGCACATTTAAAAATAAATAAATATATATTTACTCATGTATGATCTTTTAAATACCAAATTAAATCAGCCGACATTTTTTTTTTCTTTTGATTTCTAAATTTAATTAAATGTTAATTGGATTTTTACAAACATAAAGAGCAATATTCATTATACATACATGCAAGTATTTCAAACAACCGATTTTCCAAAAAATTTTTAGAAGATGGTTGAATATAATTGGGCTTTATATATATGGACCTCTGTGTCACATGAGCGTGAAAACCTCGCGTAGTCTTTTCAAAAATCTGATTTAAAAACAAAACGTAAAATTATTATTTATAAATAGATATGGATAAAGAAAACATTATTACGTTGTTGACACCAAAAAAGATTGCTTCTATGAAACGAAACGAGCTCGAAATTATTTGTAAACAGCTCGGTTTGAATAGTAGTCAAAAGGTAAAAAGAAAAAAAAAAAATCTTTAGTATTGAACATCCAGCTCACTCAAATATGTCCATTAAACATAAATTATCATTTATATTATTATATATATAGAATTCTGTTTTACAAATGAATTTAGCAAAATATGCATTGAAGGAGTTGAGTGGTTGCGAAAACGATGATATATCAACAGACATAAAATATGATGTTTCCGACAACAATAACATCCATCACGAATCACAAATAGATACGATGTCAGATGACGGATATTTTGATGAAATACGAAAAAGATTTTTACCAAGTCTGGTGAATATATTAAAACAATTCAATCATCAATCATTATTATATATAATTTGACATTTGTTAATTGAAACTTACTTTATTAAATCAACTTAAGAAAGATCATGAAAAAGAACAACTTGATATAGACAGTTTGGAAATAGGCAAATATTATTATTATTTGCTATCATCGTTATCATCGTTGTCATCATTATATTAAAATTTCATTTATCATAATAATAATTTATTTAATATTCAAAAGAATCTCCAAAAGCCACTACTTTGGAAAATATTAACAATAAATCTAGGCAAATTTTTTTAAAGAAATTTGGAAGGGGAAAAAATCTCATTAGGACCAGACCTTCACGAATTCCTAGACTTTGCCAATCAACAAATATGCAATCCATCACAACAAAAAATGTTATCTCTAAATTACAGGAAATGGGAAGATTAATTGGGTTGAAACGAAAACATATGGAAACTAATGTTGTTGTTAAATCATCCACGTCATCAAATCATAAAAAGATTAATAATAATAATAGTAAAAATAAAAGTATTATCAAAAAAAAACATATTCCAAGGAGAATTTATATTAATCAAGAAGAAAAAAGAAGGCGTGAAAGAAAAGAGCTCTTGAAACGAAAGCAAGCAGCAAGGAATGGTTAGTAAATTATATGATATTCGAAAATAATATTTAATATACAAGATAAATCATAATATATTGCTGTTATTATTGCATTCAGTCGCACAGCCAGTTTTGCAAAGAAAAAATCTTAAAAGAAGATAAATTATGTGATTTACAATAAACGGCAGCATGTCAGATTTATCATTCACCATCTAATATATTTTCAGTAATGTAACAAAGCATGATAAATAAATTAAAAATATTTTTTATTTACAGTTGAAGAATTCTATATATATATATATATCTATCTACTTTTATATACATCTATCTATGTTTATATATTATATTATATAGCTTTTTGTGTAATTATTTATAATTGATTGGTGGATTGATTGACTTATAGAAAGAGAGAGAGAACATAACGTAGAATGTCTAATCAATTAAATTAAATTATAAAATAGTTTTAAGCTTAAAGAACTTTTTATGAATAACAAATACTCTATTGAACAATTTCTAAAGCTTTTTTTGAAAATAGATAATTATTATACTGCAACTATTACTTGTATATATACGGTGTAAATACTTTTTTCAACTGTTTCAATTCAGAATTGTAACTAAGACTAATGTGTCCATTTATTTTAATATCCAAGAATTAATTCAAAATATCTTTCCTCTTTTATAATGATTTATTACAAAAATTAAAAAAATTTTTCTTAATAAAAACCTTTTTTAGGCTTGTTGATTTAATGATTAAGATGCTGATACTGATGTTGATGCTGGTACTGATTTTGATGTTGATGCTGATGCTGATACTGGTGCTGGTGATGATGATGATGGAGAAGCAGATGATGGTGGCGATGACGATGGTGGCGATGATGATGATGACGACGACGACAATGCAATGATTTCTTTTGGAGGACGAAAATAGCTAAATTATTATAATAATAATAAACGTTATACAAAATCTTCAATTTCCAATTTAAAATATAATCGTAATGAAACAATGACAATAATAATAGTTACTCTTGGTTTAATGTTCCATCAGAATAGACGATATTTTTTGTAATTTCCAAATCAGGTCTTATACTAAATTTTAGTCTCATTTGTTTAACCCACTCTTGTTTACCTTTTACTTCGTTACTATTATCAGTTGTTTCTATTATTGATTCTGTTATTGCTGAAGAAGAAGATGTAGAGAACATTGATGATAATAGGAACAATGTGGTGGGTGAATTAAATTTTTTTTTTTTAAAACACGAAAAAAATATATTTATTAATATTGGTAGTGGTACAATTAATTGATCATTATGAACCCCAAAATCAAATGTTCGCTTTGGCCCCATTTAACATGGTTGATTATTTCATTATTCATTCGTTAGAAGAAGGAAAAAATGACACCTAAATTAGATCCAAAAGCTGCCATTCAAAGTAAATTAACTATTGAAATATTATACAAACCGATAGAATTAACCTGATTTGGAATGATCTTATATAGATATAAGCAATTTGTACGAAATAATATTTAATCATCCAAAAGAATCAGTTGATAAAGAAATAAAATCATTCGTTAAAGAATTTGAAGTAAGTTTTAGTTTTTTAAATTTTTTTTTTGTTTCGATAACAAAAAATATATAATTGTAAAATAAATAAAATTAACTCGCTTTAAGGCTACGAGAAACAATCGTGAATCAGAAAACCTTGCAAAATGTGTTAAATTTATCCAAGATTCACCTAACAGATTAATAGATGGAAAAGAACATATGGAAAAGAATATTAATGATGTGAATGAAAAGTGTAAGTTATCTTGAAAACTATTTATATGATTTGATTATTACTAATAATATCGATCTTCTTTTGAATAATAATAATAATTGAAAAGTGAAAAAGTCAAAATCAGAATTTGAATCATTATTAAGTGAATTAAACGAATTAAAACAGGTTTTTTTTTTCACTATTTAATAAATAATAATTTTTTTCATGATAATGATGACGATGATGATTAATAGTAAAAAAAAACTGGTCAATTAGCAAGATAAACCAGATCTCTATTCAACGGAACGTGAAAAGTTTTTGAAAGAGTTGGATAAAAAACGGAAAGATTTTGAGATAGAGATGAATGGTAGGGAACAAGAATTGATAAAAGAGTATCGATTAAAGATGGAAGAGGGATTAAGAGGTGCCCCAGAAACTACATAGCAAAATAATAATATCTCGTAATGTATATATATTTAAATCTATATTATTATTATTTGTACATTTTATTATTTATATTATTTATATTGTTAAAAAAAGTTTTTTTCAATTATTCTTAGTTAATTATATAAATTATAAATTATAAATAATAAAAAATTTTATTGAATATAATAAAGTTATAATGAAATGATAATAATAAAAAGAAAGGTTATTATTATTATTATTATTTATTTTATTTTGTTTAAATTAAAAAGATTTTTTAATCCCATCCTGTACTGGTTTCTTCTTGAGCAGTTTCATTTGCCCAATCTCCGCTTGGTGCTTCAGGGTCCCAACCTCCTCCACCTGTAGTATTAGCTTCTACTGACCAATCACCACCACTAGTTTCAGTGACGACGGTTGTGGTAGTCGTAGTAGTAACAACAGGAGTCTCAGTTTGAGCGGTTGTTTCGATAACAGTAGTAGTTGATTCAAGAATATCACCCCAACTTCCTCCTCCACTTGTATCTGGTACATCCCAATTTGATGCTCCAGCATTTGCTGTAGCTGCGGCAACGATTTCAGGATTAACTCCACCAATAGATGTTGTACCAGACGCATCCCAGCCACTTTGAGCATCGTGTTGATTCCAGTTAGTCTCATTTTCATATGTCTCATAAGTAACTTTTTCTGCGGCAACTACTTCAGCTTCCTTTTCAACTTCCTCAGGATCACGATAAAAGAACATATCAACCATTACACCCCATGATTCTTCGCGAGAAATGGTACCACGAAGACGAAGAACTTCACGAGCCAATAACCAGTATATTAAACCGATAGCATGTTTACCCTTATTGTTGGTTGGAATTGCGACATCTACAAATTTAAGAGGAGAATCTGTGTCACACAATGCAATCACCGGGATGTTGACATATGAGGCTTCTTTGATAGCTTGATGATCACTACGTGGATCAGTTACTATGATTAATCTGGGTTCCTTGAAAGAGCGAGTGATATAATTTGTAAATGTTCCTGGAGTAAATCTACCGGCTATAGGTTGAGCTTGTGTATAAGATGCAAATTTTAATACTGCTCTTTGACCATATGGACGAGCTGAAATAACACAAACATCGGCAGGATTTTCTATGGTCGCAATGATACGGGCTGCGAAAATCAACTTTTCCCATGTTTTACCAATATTAATGACATGAACACCTATTTTTTAAAAAAAAAAAATTTTTTAAAAATTTGATAATCATTTATATGTTTTGTATATATTATATTTATATATTTATATATTATATATAAATATATATAAATATCCATCTATATGTTACCATCTGGACGTCGTTTAAAGACATAAGGAGTCATTTGAACATTTAAATTTTTAGCTCCGATATAAGTTTGAGCTGCTAGGAGAAGACTAATATCTTCCTCCTTAGCTAAACATTATTTTTTTGTTAAAAAATCAATTAGTTAATATTAATTTATATAATCTGATTTTAAAAATTAATCAAAAAAATTTTATAAAAATAGATTTTAAAAAACTAATTGATTGATTAATTGATCAATTAATTACCATTTAATATAGCTGGAAATCTATCCATGACTTTTATTTTTATTAAAAAAAAAAAAATATCTAACAATGGGAAAAGGTTTTAAAATTAAAAAAAAATTTTTTTTCCTTCTTTTTTTGATTGATAATTTTTTCAAAAAAAAAAATTTTTTTGATCATCAACATTTAAATATCACATGGTTTTTTAAAAATTCTAATTACACATTTAGCAACAACAACATGAATCTTTTGTTGAAATAATTAAATAGTAAAAATAATAAATTAAAAATGTCATCAGTTTCAGAAACATCCAAAGCAACAACAGAAACAAATGAGAATGAATTAAGTGCAGAAGAAAGATCAGTGTTAATAAAGTAATTTTATTATCAATCAATTTCGAATAATGTAATATTCTTTTTAACTTTATTTCTTTTAAAAAAATCATTATTCTTCTTTAGGGAAGTGATTGAATTGCAAGAAGGATTGAAAGGTTTTCTTTCAATCATTTTTTAATTAAAAAATATTTTTTTTCCTTTATAAACAAGAACTAACCAGCTAAAAAATCAATCGATAACTTTAATTAGCATTAATTCAAAAAGTAGAAGCAGTTAAAGATGATCATAATCAAATACAATCAGGGAATCAAATACTACAAACTTATATAAACAACTTAATGGCTTCAAATGTTTTATCAAGTTCTGTCAATATAAATGCTATTAATGCTGCTAATAATAATAATAATAGTAATAATAATAATAATAATAATAATAATAATAATAATAATAATAATAATAATAGTAACAGCAATAATAGTAATGGAAGTGGAAGCAATTTATATAATTGATTATAATAATATGTTAACAACAATCAATCGAACAAGATGAGAAAAAATCATGAACGTTTAGAAAAAATCTCCACGTATTCAAGGTAATTTGGTAATGTATTAATTAAATAATTATATACATATAATTTTATTTTTAAAAAATAATCAATCTATTACTTTAAATATTGAATGAATCTATTTAGGAGGGGAAATAAAAAATTTTATATTTTTTTTCACAGTTGGACACAATTAAATGATGATATGATGATGACTGTGATTTTTTTAAAATTTACTTTCTAATTATATATAATAGCTTATAGAAAAAAAGAAATTTTATTGATGTGTATGTGTCAAAAAAATGATTAAAATAATAATAAATATTTTTTTTAGAACATTAATGCATCAAGACCTCCTTCAGCGGCTTGTTCCTATATATTTCGAAAAGTAAAAAGTAAAAAAATATAAGCGATGAATTACTCTAAACAAAAAAAACTAAATAATTTTTTTCTTGCATACCTTAACAAACATTTCAAAATATGAGTATATAATAGTGGTTGCCAACAGTATTCCTGTGCCTGAACCAAGTGCACCTTTAATGTCATAAACACATACGACACATATATCAATTAATTCATTATCCATATAAATTTTTTAAAAATTAAACATCTGAAACAATCAAATTACTTACCGAGTAAATCAGCACTAACAGATAAGGCTCCAATACAAGCACCACCAAAAGCAGCAGCAATAGGAATGATACGTTTTAATTCTTTGTACATTGATGATTCACGATATCCAGCAATAACCATTCCTTGATCTTTAAGTTGTTTGGCTACATCGCGTGGTGAAGATCCTGAAACTTCAATCCAAGTTTTGGAGAAAAGAGCACATGCTGATAACATGAAAACAATATATATAACTGTGTGAATTGGATCTTTGATGGCATCAATTATACTTTGTGGTGGTGATATGAAATATGCAAGACCGCCTGACGCAAATAATTGTGAGGATCCTTCAAATGGCTACAATAAATTAAAATTATTATATATAAGTTTTTTATATATATACATGCAATATATATTTTTCATAAATAAACTCACAGTCCAAACACCTAAAAGTCTAACAAGTAAATTATCAGGGAAACGATTATATAACATTTGTGAAATCAAGAAAACATTAGAGGTAAGAGCGGATTGAAGCATGATGGGCATATTTGAAGTATAAAACAATTTGACTGGATAAGTTCCATATTGACCGCGAAAACGATTCGATTTAACAGGAATTTCAACACGGAAACCTTGAAGATAAATGACAATAGCAAAAACTACCCCAGTTGCTATTAAATTCATGACATTTGGTAAGTTTGTTCTATAAAATGCTTCTTTCAGTGCACGAGTTTTATCATTACGAGTGAAAACTAGATAAACCAATGCAACCAAAGCTCCTTCAAATTCGGGTCCACGCCCTGTGTTAACAGTCGTTGGACTAAATGCTTTCCAAACTATTGACTCACAAATATTTGTAGCGATAAAAAGTGAAATTCCAGATCCTAGACCATAGCCTTTTTGAAGAAGTTCATCCAACAACATAGAAATGAGACCGGCAAAAACTAATTGAATGATAAGCAATAGACAAACACCAGCTCCGATTTCTGACGGATTGCCATACAACCCAGTCATCACAGATACTGTAGCTTGACCAAAAGCAAAAACCATTGCAAAAAGTTTCTGAGCACCGCTGAACAATGCTCTATCTTCTTTCAAACTGAAATCAACCTCAATCAAATTTGCTCCAGCTAAAAGTTGCATAATCATTCCCGATGTTACAATAGGTGTTATACCCAATTCCATCAGTGTACCTCTGTTCGAAGCAAGAATTACACGTAACCAATATAAAGGATCAGATGAATCAGATGACATTATGCCATACAATGGAATTTGTGAACACACTAAAAAAATAAGGAGCGTAACAGCTGTCCACAAAATTTTTTGTCGAAAGGGTACCTTCATGACATAAAACATGTTATTATAGTGAAATTTTTATTAATGAAAAGACTTTTTTTTTTCAAATTAAATGGTACTGACCTTTCTTTCAGGGGCTGTAACTTCTGGAAGTATGGCCATGAAAGGCCTGATGAGATTTAGAAATCGAACTAGAAAATGAATAATTTAATCTTTAGTTTGAAAAAAAAGCCTTAATTCAAATAAAAAAAAAGATTATTATTATTATATTATTATATAATACTCACAACTCATTGTATAATCGGTAATATTATATCATATGGTTTGGGGAAAAAAGTAAAAAATAATAATTATTATTATTATTATTGAAGAAAAAAAGAATTAAAGCTTGTTGTAAGCTAGGATAATAAAAAAATTGTAATAAAAAAAAAACAACTTCAAGCGAAATATTTATACATGTGTGTGAAATTTCTGTAATTTCATGAACCAATCAATTTCGTACACGATTAGAAATTAGTGAAACTTTAGAAGTTACACGCGCTGTGTTATAAATATGGTAGATCACATATTACAATAATATATTAATATTAATAAATATGTTTAACGAATCATCATCACCGATAAATTCATCTTTTAAAGAAAACAATTCTGATACAAGTAAAAAAAGATCCAGATCTACAAAAGGATTTAATAATGACCAGCCAGCTAAAAAAACAAAGTTTCAAGAAAATTCACCTTCTGATCAAAATTTTTCAGATAATGAATCACACATTGAATTAGATAATGATTTGGATATTTCAACTACATCGCACAGTCTAGAAACCATCTTGGAAACCAAAAGCTTGGATTGTCAACAAACCCAACAAACTATCACACCAAAAATTTTTGATTCAGATAACATTCAACCTATATTGGCTGATACTTTTCAAGAAGAATCAACCAGGACTGTTGCTTTTGTGCCTAGTTTTATGTCAGAGGGAGAGCCACTTGAAGTCGAAGATGTTATAATAAGTCATCAGGTATTTTAAATTCTGAAAATTTTTGTTCTTGATCATAATCATCATTATTATCATATTGATGATTATCAATTAGGTTCGGCATCAAGTTGCGATTCCTCCTGGTTATAATTATATTCCACTTTCTAAACACGTTTCACCCGCAGAACCTGCAAGAATATATCCATTTGAATTGGATCCATTTCAAAAAGTTGCAATACACTGTATAGAAAGATTTGAATCAATTCTAGTTAGTGCACACACTTCTGCTGGAAAGACAGTTGTTGCAGAATATGCTATCGCGCAAGCTTTGAAAAATAAACAAAGAGTCATTTATACCACCCCAATAAAGGTATGAACAATTTCAATAAAATAAACTTCTTTTTTAATTATTTTGTTCTAGTAATTAAACTGTTAATTATTACTATTATATTTAAGGCTTTAAGCAATCAAAAATACAGAGAATTAGAAAATTCTTTTGGTGACGTTGGATTGATAACTGGTGATGTTACTATTAAACCTGATGCAAGTTGTTTAGTGATGACTACAGAGGTAGTTTTAGAATCCTTTACATAAAGAATTATATATACATATATAAATTAATAAATCATCATTCAAAAAAATAGATTTTATTGACTATGCTCTATCGTGGCAATGAAATGATGCACGAAGTGTCATGGGTAATTTTTGATGAGATACATTATATGAAAGATAAAGGTATTCGAAAATTTACAAGATGAATTAATTAATTAGTGTAAGAAAAAAAAAAATTTTTAGTTAACATTTTTATTTGATTTTAATCCAGTCCGTGGTGTAGTTTGGGAAGAAACTATTATTCTTTTATCGCACCAAATTCATCTTGTGTTTTTATCTGCAACAGTTCCAAACGCTATGGAATTTGCAGAGTGGATATGTAAAATACATGCAGAAGTAAGATTTTATATAAAAAATTTTTTTTTTGGTATTTGACTATTTTATTGATTGATTAATTAACTTTATAGTTTAATTTAAAAATATGCATTGTTTCTTAATAGCCATGCCATGTTGTATATACTGATTTCCGTCCAACACCTTTACAACATTATATTTATCCTTGTGTGAGTGACGGTATTTTCATGATTGCAGATGAAAAAGGAAATTTTCACCAAGAAAATTTTACAAAAGTAATAGGGATGTTGGATGTAGGTGCTAATACTAATGCTGAATATATTGATTATAAAGGAAAGAAAAAATCATCACCACCACAAACAATAAAAGGTATTAAAACAATAACAATTATTAATATCTTTTCGATTACTAGTGCCTACAAGAATTATAAAACTTATTGTTTAAACTTAGGCCCATCCGATGTTTACAAAATAGTAAATATGATTATGCTAAAAAAATATGATCCAGTGATATTTTTTACTTTTAGTAGAAAAGAATGCGAGAATTTGGCACTGCATATAAATCATTTGGATTTAAATAATGGTAAAATAAATTTATTTAACTTTAGTTGTACCTTTTAATTTTATCATCTTTAACGACATCATTATTATTTTAGATGAAGAAAAGGATTTAATACAACAAGTATTTGACAATGCACTTAACTTAATTCCTGAAGATGATCAAAATATACCACAAATTGAACACATGTTACCATTTTTAAAGCGCGGTGTTGCAATTCATCATTCAGGATTATTACCATTTCTTAAAGAGGTTGTTGAATTACTTTTCCAAGAAGGGTTAATTAAAGTTCTTTTTGCGACTGAGACATTCTCAATGGGTCTTAATATGCCTGCTAAAACTGTTATATTCTCTGATATTAAAAAGTTTGATGGTGAAGTTGTAAGATATGTAGGTTGTTTACAATGATTGTTATCACTATTATCATGTCAAATCAAAATCTAAATTAATTTTTGAATAAATTATTATTATTTTTAGTTAACTTCTGGTGAATATATTCAAATGTCTGGTCGAGCTGGTAGAAGAGGTCTTGATACAAGAGGAATTGTAATAATTATGGCAAGAGAAAAATTAGAACCATCAGTTGTTAAAGGAATGATGACGGTAAATTAGAATTAAGAGTTATTAGCTATTTAATCAGTCTATTAAAAAAATCATTTAATTTGTTTGTTTTTAAAAATAGGGCGAACCTGATAATATATACTCTGCATTTCATTTGAAATATAATATGATCTTAAATATGACAAGAGTTGAAGGAATTAGTCCTGATTATATTCTCCAGAGAAGTTTCTATCAATTTCAAAATACATCAGGATTACCAAAACTTGATGCAGGTAAAGATTATTAATTGGCTAGAAATAATTTTTTTTGATATCAAATAAATATTTACATGAAAATTTCATAATAGAACTTCAGAGACTAGAAAAAGAATACAAAGAAATTGATATACCTGAAGAAGAAGAAATTAAAGAGTATTACAATATTCGTTCACTATTAGATACATATACTCATGAAATAAGGAATACTATAAACCATCCACTTAATATTCTGAAATACATGAGGCCTGGTCGTTTAGTTTGGATAAAACATGCAAATACGGATTTTGGCTGGGGTATGGTAGTTTCTTGGGGAAAAAGAAAGGTATTTAAATCAAATAAATAAATAATTTTATAAATTATTTCAAAGTAAAATATTAATAATCAATATTATTATTATTAAAATAGAGTCCCACTGATGAAACAAAAGAAGAATTAAAATCAGTGGAGGATGAATCAGATTTGAATCAAGTAGTGGTTGAAAATTTAATAGAAAATTCAAATAATCAAGAGCTTTTTTTACCACCGGATCATTATTTTGTTGATGTAATGTTAAATTGTGAATCTGATGAATCACATGTTGCTAAATCAGCAGATGATAAAAAAATTACTGCAAAACCTTACAGTGGAAATGGTTTAGGAGAGATGATGGTATTATAATCATTATGATTTGCGTAATTTTTTTCTTCCTTTTCATTTAACAATTAATAAATTTTAAATTCATCATTTATAAAATTAGATTGTTCCTGCTGATTTTTCTACTATTAATTATATAAGTCAAATATGTATCTTTCCACCCAAGGATCTAACACACGATGATTGTAAAAAGACAGTATATAATAGTATAATGGATATTAAAGAAAAATTTGCTGAAGGAATACCACTTTTAGATCCAATAGAGCATATGGGTATTGAAGAAGAGAACTTTCAAAGACTAATAAAAGTAATTAGACATATTTAATATTTTAATATTTTTTTTTTTTTGAAATGAAATAATGTATATTAATAATTATATATGTTTTAGAAAATTGAGGTTTTAGAAACAAAACTTGTGTCCAATAAACTCCACAATACAGAAAAACTACCTAAGCTATATGAACTACACTGTAAAAAGAATGAGCTCAAACTTAAGATAAAATCGTTAAAAAAAACAATTAATATTGCAGAATCTATTTTACAACTTGATGATCTCAGGTGCCGTAAGAGAGTTCTTCGTAGATTAGGATATTTATCAGAAAATGATGTTGTTACAATTAAAGGGCGTGTTGCTTGTGAGATTAATGCAGGGGATGAACTTGTATTAACTGAAATGTTGTTGAATGGTGTATTTAATGATTTATCACCAGAAATGGCTGCAGCCCTTTTAAGTTGTTTCGTATTAGAGCGACCCAGTGATAAGAAATCAGGATTTGTTAAAGAAGAATTTTCTACAGTTTACAGTAAATTACAAGAGGTTGCACAAAATGTTGCTGCAGTATCTGTTGAGTGTAACATCCCATTGAATAAAGAGGAATACCTAAGCTTGTTTCCTTCGGATATGATGGAAATTGTTTATAACTGGTGTTGTGTAAGCAGTCAAAAATAATATCCATGCTTTGTTTTTATGGTAATTTTTTTAATATTAATACTTTTTTGATGGATTTAGGGAAAACCATTTACACAAATTATAAAAATGGGTGATTCGATTTTTGAAGGAGAAATTGTTCGTACTTTTCGTTATCTTGATGATTTATTACGAGGAATGATTGCAGCATCAAAGAGTATCGGGAATAGTGAATTAGAAGAGAAATTTAAAGAAGCCATTGAAAAAACAAGGCGTGGTATAATTTTTGCTGCTTCCTTGTACCTTTGATATTTTTATATTTTATATTTTTATTTAGAATTTACCTTCTATTACAAATAATTGTATATAAAATAAAGAATAGTTTAGATATATATATATATATATATATAAAGGATAATAATGGCATTCTCAAGCTCTTTGTAGTTTATTAAGTGAATTAACTTGATTAAAACATTTTGGTTTTGAAAGCAATTTTGCAGAATCATGATCCAAGACTAGTTTGATTCTTATTGCACTGCGAAAGATATTTTTGATTTATGTCATGTGACGTTAAATAAAGACGTAGAGTACTCATTTCTTTTTAGCAAGTTCTACCTTCACCTTTGGTCGCCACAAGAGCTTTCAGCCAAGTTTATGAAACAGCTTGAGGAGAGGATTTCTTTATTATCAGGGGTCTTTTTCGCTTTGTTTCATAAATCCCTGTATCGTATCGTATGCATGAAATTAATTCTCTTACTCGCTTATAGATTTACTCTCTTCTTACAGAATTCAAAATAAGATCACAGGAATGGCGTAAACTTATGGAATCTGGAAAAGTTTGGGATAATTGCGGATTCTTTTATTTCCTTGCTTAACAGGCTTTCGAATGAAGCATATCAAATTTTTGGAAGAAATCGATGTCTTCAAAGCCACCGTAAAAATCTCTGCTGTGGAACTTTTACGCGTATGACCGTGAGTTAGAAGGGAATTAATTGGGAGAAACATGAAAAGTTTGGAACTCGTTGGCGAGGCTCTACAACTTGAATTCAATATTCGTCAACATCCTGATATTTGGCTCGGTAATTCTAAAAGAAATAATAATATTTGAGTACTGAACATGTAATGTGATAAATACTACAAAGAAAAACCACTGGCAAAAAAGCAGACCATAATGAACAAGCAAATCATAAAGCAGGTTACAAACAGAAGCCTGACATAGCTATGTGAGTTGACCCTTTCTCAGGTCTCCCATACTACCTTTCGGTAGACACAACGAAGCAGATCGTAAAATAGGCTACTAGCAGAAGCCCATCATAGTTATGTGAAATTGACACTTTCTCAGGCTCTGGATACCTTCTATACTGCCTGCCGGTCATACATTACAAAAATACTTTCTTCAAATTTTTACTTTAATCGTTTGAAAATTCTTTCTGAGTTAGTATTTTTCTGTAGGGATTAGAACTTTTTTTTAGTTTATCTACATCCTTTTGAAATGAAAAAGGGAAGACATCCTTTTTTAAACGATGTTGGTAAACAATACTGGCCGGGCAATGTTTCGTTAAAATAGGAATCCCACTTGCTGGATATATCCATTGTTCAAAGAAATATAGTGAACAAAAAATTAAGTTTATTTAAAGGTGATCGATCACAATAATACAGTCAAACCTTGCCAGAGAGAACTATAATTATATTCTTGTCATGATGGAGTTTTAAAATTTTTGCTTGACGTATAAAAACATAAAAATCCGTTGTGGAAAAGTAAATAAAATTTTATTATTATTATTATTATGTCTGCTGTAAATTTATTTTACCCCTATTTAGTAAAATTGATTCACTGTAATTTTTGTGATTATTATTTTGTAAAATGAGTGAAATTTTCAACTCGTTGAACGAATTACTCACCAAGCTAAATGAATTAAATGAACTTATTAATTCAAACAAATTACTCAACACATTAAAAATAATAGAAAATTGTATCAATTGTAAAGTAAATATACAAAAAAATTATTATTATTTATTTTATGAATCATTAAATGAACTAAAAAAGATTTCAGAAAAATTAGACAAGGAAAAAAATGAAGATAGGGAAGCAGAAATAATCCATAAATTAAGTGATGAATCAAATAAATTAGATGTTGAAATAAATAAATTATTATGTGATAGGTGCCAAAAGAAGAATATATTTGATCCATTATACAAATTACTCACCAAACTAAATGAATCAAATGAATCAAATATTTCAAACAAATTACTTGACACATTAAAAATAATAGAAGATTGTACCAGTTGTTCACAAGGAAGATATAATTATTTTTATTTATTTTATGAAACATTAAACAAACTAAAAAAGATTTCAGAAGAATTAAAATCGGAAGAAAATGAAGATAGGAAAGCAGAAATAATCCATAAATTAGGTGATGAATCAAATAAATTAGATGTTAAAATGAATAAATTAAGATTATGTTATGGGTGTCAAAAGAAGAATATATTAAACCCATTATATGAATTACTCATCAAACTAAATGAATCAAATGAATCAATTATTTCAAACAATTTACTTGACAGATTAAAAATAATAGAAAATTGTACCAGTTGTTCACAAATATATAATCATTATTATTTATTTTATGAATCATTAAATGAACTAAAAAAGATTTCAGAAGAATTAGATGGGGAGGAAAATGAAGATAGGAAAGCAGAAATAATCCATAAATTAAGTGATGAATTAAATAAATTAGATGCTGAAATAAATCTAGCATTATGTGATGGGTGTCAAAAGAAGAATGTATTTGATCCATTATATGAATTACTCATCAAACTAAATGAATCAAATGCATCAATTAATTCAAACAAATTACTTGACACTTTAAAAATAATAGAAGATTGTACCAGTTGTTCACAAAGATATAATTATTATTATTTATTTTATGAATCATTAAATGAACTAAAAAAGATTTCAGAAGAATTAGACAATGAAGAAAATGAAGATAGGAAAGCAGAAATAATCCATAAATTAAGTGATGAATTAAATAAATTAGATGTTGAAATAAA
>CAJVPN010001181.1:0-16771 GCA_910592215.1 Entrophospora candida
AAGTCATATGTTTCACAACATAAAAAAGATCAACGATCGATTTTGTCACATGTGATAAAACGAATGTCCACTATGCTCCTGCAGGTCACACGGGTCAATTGCTTTATATAACATACACATCACTTTTTAGAAATTTAATTAAATTTTTTTTTTTTTGATAAAAATAAATTAGTTGAATTGCAACCTCCTAGTTGCAAAGCCATCTTTTACTCTAGGCTAAATATAAATAATCAATTAAAATCATTTAGTTGACTATTAATTGATCAAAAAAAATTTAGTCAATTATACTAGTAATCAACTATTTTAGTCAAATAAAATAGTTGATTCCAACCTCTAGGTTAAACTATGGCATACTAAAATCTTACTAGCAGTAAAAAAATAATAATAAAATATTATTATTTAATTGTTACGTGCTGAAGAAGCTGCATGTGTCCTGTAATATGTTTAAATACAAATAAGTATTTTTAAAAATCTACTTTAGTAAAAATAATTAATAACAAGAAAATCACTAATTTATTTTCCATCTAACCTGGTCAATTTACATTGTTCTTTATATATATTTATGTATGGAAGCCAAATACCATTAATTTTTAATTTGTGATGGTCTTTTTTCAAAAATCTAATTAGGATTTTTATCATTAATAATTGATTGATTCAATTTTTCCTTGCCCACTTCTTTAAAAATCAATCAATAAGTTTTCAAAAATACCAGAAATGGCAAAGAGTCTCGTTCGAAAAAGCTTTGGGCTGAATCCTTTTCACTAGGAAACTTACAACCAATTACTTGATATTCACGTAACTAACTTTTGCCACGAAAGAAAAAATTTAATAGTAATTGGGGATACAATTACCAATAAAGATGTACCCTAAAATTTCGTATTTAACAAAAAAATTTTTTTTATTTTGGTTATATGCTTTAAAATAAAAATGTTTGCTATTAAGGTTGCCCGTCCAGCTGTGGTCAACACCACTTGGAGGTTTGTGGAGAATAGTTTTCAGTACAACAAAGTTTATTTGTTAAATGAAATAATAGTATTTATATTTATTATGACAATTGAATTCCAACTTAAAGTGTCATAGGCCAAAATAGAAATTTCGCTACATTAAAAGAAAGTATGTTATTTTTTAAATTAAATGTTTGTTTTTATAATTGTTTGATTATTTATATAATAATAATAATTAGATAATAATTTTACTAAAATGTTTTGTTTTAATAAAATTATTTTTAATAGTTCAATTAAGATTAAAATCTGTCAATAGTATTGCAAAAGTATATATGATTAAATATATATAAGCGAATTAAGTATATATATTGATTTTATTATTTTATATAGATAACGAAATCTATGAAAATGATTGCATCTACAAAAATGACCAGGTAATTTTATTTTATTATTGATTTTTTAATCTTTTTATTTTGATGAATAATACCTTTTCGATAAAAAAAAAGAGCACAAAAGGCCATGGAAGTTGCAAGAGTTTTTGGATCTACTCAAACATGTAAATGTTATAATGACAATTTTATTACTTGTAAAATTATTTAATTAATAACTTGATTATCTTTTTAGCTCTTTTTACTCATGCTGATACCAAACCTACCGAAGAAGGAAATACTCTTGTAGTTACTGTTTCATCAGATCGTGGTCTTTGTGGTGGGATTCATAGTAGTGTTTCAAAGGTTTCTCGTAAATTGATTGATGAAAATTCTAGTTCTCAATTGGTGGTTCTTGGTGATAAAGCCAAAGCACAACTTGCACGAACAGTTCGTGATAATATTAAACTTTCATTCAATCAAATTGGTAAAGCTGTTCCTACGTATGCTGAAGCATGTGCTATAGCTGACACCGTCTTAAAGGAGAAGGTAGAATTTGATCAGGCAGTTATTGTTTATAATCATTTCAGATCAGTAATTGCTTACGAAGCTGAAACAATTCCAGCTTATTCAGAAGCAACCTTTGTTAAATCAGGTATATATAATATATAATATTTGTATATAATTGATTGGATATAATGATAATTATTATTTATTATCATTATTTATTATTATAGGAAATTTTGCAACATATGAAATTGAAGATGATGTTTTGGAAAACCTTCAAGAATTTGCATTTGCAAATTCAATTTATTGGGGACTTGTTGAAGGACATGCAGCTGAAATGGCTGCAAAACGAACTGCTATGGAGAATGCTACTAAAAATGCTGGTGAAATGATTGACAGATTAACATTAACATATAATCGTGGTCGTCAAGCTGTAATTACTAATGAATTAAGTAGTTATCTTTTTCCTTTACTTTTATTAAATTTGTTATTATTAAATTTGCTACTGTAAACTAATTAAATTTTTTTTATAGTTGATATTATTACTGGAGCTTCTGCACTTTAAAAAAGGAACATTTTATAAAATTAATAATAATAAAGTTTTTAAATTAATAATAATAATAGTAGAATAAATTGCTTATTTCAAATTAAGAAAAAAATTTTTTTGGCACATTTCTTCATACTTGGAGTGTGGGAACCTAAAGACCTTTAGGAAGCCATTAATTTGCCATAAAAAAGCAAAAACGCTAAAGAGATAAAAATTTATCATTTTGTTTTCACAGCTCATTTTAATGAGCAAAGCTAGAATGAATTCTGAAATTATATTTTTTTTTAATTCAATGAGATATAAAGCACAATATAACACTTTGACCTTTATTTATTAAGTGATGTTTATTTGTGATCTAATTATTTTTTTGGAATGACCTACTTGTTGGGGATTGCTCACCAATTGACATTATAGCCTTTGTTAAATTGGTGCTATTTTGAAAATAAAGAAAGATTTCAGTTAATTCTCTGGGAAGAACAGAACAACCGAATTTTATCTATTTAGAGGGGACAACAAAATGAGGATTTTAGTCTAAAGTTACTTGCAAGTTGGCTCATACAGAGCTTTATTTTAGTCACAAAAATACAACGTATACATGTCCCATTTTCAAATCTTGGTTAATGATTGATTGTTTGATGTGTACACAGTCGAGTATTTTTATCAAATTTGGAAACCGAGTCTAGAAAAAAATTGGGAGCATCTTTGTCGATCAGTTCATATGAGTTAATGTGAAATAAATTCTTCTGAATATATGTTTAAGAACCCGCCAAAATCCACGCAATTTTACATGCTAGTTTTTTTTTCTTACATATAGGAGAATTATTGACCTATAAAATCTCTTTTTGACAACTATTACATATAAAGCAAATATCCCAAAAAACTAGTTGAATATACTGTTTTCCAAAATTATCGTTATTATTATTATTTGTTTATCTGAATTAGTAAATAAATAAATAAATAATAATAATAATAAATATATAAATGCGAATATAAATATTAAAACAAGACTATATGGGTCACATGTCCGACACATAATTGGACGGCAAAATCCGTTTTATTTATATTAATATAATAATAATAATAAGCTTTGCTCATAGATTTTGACAACTTAAAAGTTTCGCCCATAGTTTAGGATTTCTCCCACAGTTTAGGCAATTTTTAAGTTTCGTCACTAGTTTAAGAGCCTAAATTTTTGTGGGCGAAACGATTTCGGATTTACTAAAATAATTTCAGCTATCATCATTAATAATTTATGATGTATGAATTAACTCAAATTTTAACCATTTATTGCATGAAACTCTTTAATTTTTTAATTTTTAATGTAATATCAATGTTTAATAAGCCAAAAAGGTTTTGTTAGATAATAAATTGTCATGAAACATACTTGCACCACGAATTGAGTCTTGCATCTTGATCACGAATTGCATATTGCGTCGGTTGTATAGAATTATGTTAGGTGGTGTTGGGACTTTTAATCGCAATTCAATAATTTTAACCTCAAGTAAAATTGTGCATGTCATAATAATACATCCACTTTTTATACAGAGGGTCAAATTTCATTTGTAGCTCCACAGATCACGCGTGAAAAAAATAGAGTTTATTTTTGTGTGCTCTTTGAATTTTCATGATAGATCAATATCCTTATAATTTTTTCATATTATTAGTCAGTAATCAAAATAAAATTCACTACAAAATGCGGATACATTTCTTTAGAATTAGCAGAATCACTATTATCCCTAAAAAAGAAATATTTAATTAATCATTAAGTTATTTATGTTTCAAATTAAATAGTTAATAATCAATCTCTCACTCAATTTCATTATCTTCTAATTTTTTTTGTTTGGCTCAATTTTAAAAAGACCAATTATTATTTTGGATGTATTACTGTGACACGCACTGTACTAGTACAGTTTTCAGGTTTTCCGGTTCGATACTTATTTGAACGCTGTTTTTTTATTTCTATCATTAGTAGAAAATAAAAAGTTAGACACAATTAAACTTTCAAGTGGACTGATTATAGTAGTGTTGATCTTACCAAATTAATAACTGGTGATCGATTTTTTTACTTTTGATAAGATTAAACGCTACTATAATTGGTCTAAATCACAATTATTACATTGCATCAAGAAAATGATACAGTGAGGGAGGATTGGGTTTGAATTTTTTCTACTATAACTAAAAAGCGAATTTTATTATTTTGTGGATCTCAAATTTTAAATATTGTTCTTGGAATTACTACATTTGTATCTTATACAATTATGTGAAACGTCCATTAATATAAATAAATAAAACACTGTTATGGTACGGGTCACTCTCTAACACACCAAATGCCTTTAGAGCTAAATAGGGAAGTATTGAGATAAGATTTGATAGCTATCATCGAGACAATTTTAAAAAGATTTTACATAAACAAATGTTTCGAATTTGGAAATTTTTATGTGTGACTTATAAAAAACATACGATTTTTAAAAGCAAATAACAGTAATTTTTTTTAAATTACCTCGATAATGGGATTGTAGGACTAGTCAATCAATAACTATCAAATATCATCTCTATTTTTTTCAGATAAGTATTCAATATTTCCCCATCTAGCTTTGAAGTTGGTCAACTTTTATTTGATGTGTTAGTGTGACCCCCACATTATACTTATTAATTCTTATTATATACTGTACATATTTATTAAATGAGTTGATTAAAATGGATGTCAATCTTCCATGACATATTTTACATTTATTATTATCTGTAAAGTCTTTCTTAAAAGAATATCTCAAATAAGCCTCATAACCATTCAAATTCGAATAGAAAATAAACACTGCTCTACCCTTACCTTTGCAATTTCTCAAAGTTGTAAAATATTAAAAAAATTGTTATTGTAAGAAATTGCCACATTAAGGACTTTGCTTCTAACAAAATTTCATGGATATCGACCGCCACCAGGTTTCACAACAATATGTTATTGGATTTACATCTAATAGTAAAAGTCTAATTGATAATTATAATAAAAATATATATTTCTTTAATTTCCTTCGCTTCTAGTAAAAGTCCAAGAAAATTAATCCCACCTAAATGTTAAAAGTAGAAACTATATTTTTTTTTATATTTTACGCACAACTATTGAAGATGCCCCTAGACTAGTGTTGGTTTCTAAATTATGGAATTTCGCAACTGTGCGAAAGTTAAAAGGTTTCGCCATAAGTCGGAACTAGTTTTGAGTTTTGACGTTCCCTAGACAATGTGGAAATACCAAGAAAATGAAAATGATCCATTTGATTATCGGGAATTTATTTACAGATATTGAATATTACTTCAATGCTCGAATCTTATATTCTTTGCATACGTAGAGCCATTACGCCTCAAGGATATGACAACGCAATTAAAATTTCGCATGGCCTGGGATTTATTAATTGCATAGACTGTTAAAGCCTCTCGCTTGTCCGAAACCTACTAACTTGTAGATTTCTTCATCCGTAGAAAAAGTTTCTATAGTTATAAAAGTGTAAAGCACACTGATTGCATGTTTGTAGAAGGAAATTTTATTAAATCTGACACATATTATCAATATCAGGTTTATTTTTTTGAAAATGATTTTTAAAAAGTTCTATAAAACAATTTTCGGAATATCGGATTCATTTATTTATTTATTTATTTATTTATTTATTTATTTATATTTATATATTAATATTTATTTATTTATTTATTGATTTATTTATGGTATTATTATTACCGGGGCGATGCAATTATTTATTATGAATAATAAACATTGACGACAATAGTGAAGACAATAACAAGTCATGTTTTGTTTATTTTGATCCATCTAATACATAAAAAAATACACAATAATTTATATAAAAAATTACCAGGGCAGTTGCACGTGAAGAAAATACTCAAATCTGAGGTCATTTCTGGCGCAAATTTATAATTTTACTTGTTTTTTTGCCAGTAATATAATTATTAATTATTAATAATATCATTATTTTCTCCTTCGCCATCATCCTTTTATACTAATCCGTTTCTAAGTTGCTTCTATTGTTTTTTTTCCTAGGATCTGCACAAGTTTTTTACGGTGAAATCAGCAATTCCTGAAATGCACGGAGAAGAAAGTTGCCATTTTATTAAATGAAAACTCGGATTCTTTATTTGTTTGTTCTGTATCCTTTTATAGGAGTGGTTCTTTGTAGGTTGTTGTAATGAAGCAAAGCAGCCAATCAATAATCTATAAAAGAATTCATCTGTAAAGGCATGCATTTTATTTCAAATTTATCCTCACTGTAGTAGCATGCTCCATATAAGGTAAATATTCAAGCCATGTATTTATTATTATTATTATTATGTAAACAGGGTCCAAAATATCCACATGCGTCATGATTCCAATTTTGTGGCATAGACAAAAAAGTGAAGTTACACGTTAATTACTATTATTTGCCTAGTTTGTCAACATTGACTACACAGTCTATATAAAATTCTTCATGCATTTTTATTTGCTCACCAATAAACTCTCTTTTATTATTAACTTTTATACCAAAAAAAATTTTTGAAAACATCATGAAACATTATAAATACTAACTTTATTCTTTCATTTAAGACAAAAAGACTTTTTGTTTCAAAAAAAAAATTTATTTTATATTTTATTTATTCCCTCTAATCAAACTAATTAATAAATCAAAAATCAAAAATCAAAAATCAAAATCAAAAATCAAAAAATTAAAAATAATAAATAAATGTTTAACACAAAAAATTCGTTACTAAGAAAGAAAACAAGTAAATCTTCATCCAAAAAAGGAAACAGTTTAAGAAGAACTTTAACTCCTACCACAAAAAAGCAATATCAGAGGGACCTAGCTCAAACTGTGACTTTAGAAGAAGTTCACCTAATTGTTAAAAGATGTGCTGATAAAGTACGTGAAAGAGGTTAGTTAAGTTCTTTATTTTTATTCATTTATGTTTTATTAACAATTATTTATTTATTTATATAAACGACAACTTTTTACATTTTTATCATAAAGGTTTACATGTTGTGGATATATTTAAGCCGATGCACATTGGCGATAACGCCAATGAGGTCAGAAGACTTATAAGTTGTTTATTACGTGAAACTCGCGCACAATGTGATGAAGAACTCGGAAAATTGGATATTCATACTATAGTCTCTGCTATGAAATGGGCTTTAAGACATTGTGTTACAACTATTGTCCCATATCAATTCTACGAAGAATTTGTAATATTTGAACAAGGTAATAATAATAATAATAATAATAAATAATACACGAAGGTTATATATATAAATATAAACTGTAAAATATTAAATATTAATAAATTAACAATTTTCTTTTTTTAATTATAGAATCTGATTTTGATCCAGATAAAGGTTCATTCAAACAATTTCTACGCTATCTACCAAATCAAAACAGAGATATACTCGTTGAACTATTTGATATTTGTGCACAGGTAACTGCTGAATCACACATAAACAATATGTCAGCTGAACGCTTAGTTAAGACATTGGCCCTTTGTATTCTGGGCAATCAAGATAAGCCACTTGAAGGTTTTGAAGAAGCCTATAACGAGTGGTCAAAATGCTCTCAAGCTTGTCTACACTTATTCCTGGCTTATCTTCGTGAGAAAGCTGTCACTACCGAATTAAACCCACGTCTCACTATCTTGATAGACAATTATGTTGAAGATAGAAAAAAATCAGTCGCATCTGTCTACTTTAAAGCTCCTAATAATGATGATGGAGATGACGGAAATTATGGTAACAATATACAACAACCAGAAACTTTGAACAATAAATCTAAAATAGTTAATAGGCCTAGAAACAAATCTATAGTTACTTTTGCTGAAAAATCTACTGAATTCAAAACACCAGGGAAAGTTCCACTTTCATTAATGAATAATAACAACAACAATAATGGTAATGATAATGATGATGATGATGATAATAATAATAATAATAATAATAATGGTAATAGATTTACTAAAAATTATTCTGGGAACAGGCCTGTAAGCATATTAAAAGTAACAAGAGAAATTCCAACAAGAAAATCAGAAGTTAACCGACAAACGCGTAGCTTTACTACACTACTTCCTGATATTATGGATAATATGAAACGTAGAACAATAATAAGACCTAGTACAATTATGACAGTTGCGGAGAAAAAATCAGCCGAGGAAATGTGGATAGAATTTCAGGATAAAGGCATTGGAGCATTATCTGACGATTTTATAAAGCTTTTTTTTTCATTAGAATCTCGCGCCGCAGAAGTTAAACTATCACCAAGTCGTACTGAAAAACAATGGGGTTCTTTTAGAACAAAAGGGTTTCAAAGTTTATATTTGGAACCTTTATCAGAAACCAAAAATAATGAAAAAGAGTCTTTATTAGTAAACGCTTCATCTTCAATGGAAAATACTAATAATGATAATGATGATAATAATGAAGATGGTCCTTCAAATAATCTTGTCAGAAATGATTCTGGCGTTTCTTTAAGACAAACTGTTGTTTGGGATAGTTTTTCTGAAAAAGGTTTTGAAGAATCAGATGTTTTATCTTTAGTTTCATCACTTGGTCCAGAAACTTTAATCAGTAAAAATGGCGTTGATGAGGAAAATCATAATGATGGTGGTGGTGATGATGGTGACAAACAATCCGTTGGGAATGAAAAAAAATCCATATTACGTGGTAGCTTAACAAATAGTTTTAGAGGCAAAAAGAAATTTGTTAAGTTTCGTTCCTTAAGAAGAACTAGATCTTTAAGTCCAATCAAAAGGTTAGCTGCTTTAGATTTAGAAGAAGATTGGGAGGATTGGGATATCATTGATAGAAGAGAGGATTTACCTATTACAACTCATTTGGCAATTGAAACAATTGATGAAATCTTCCCTTATGTATGGATGGAAACAACTGTTGAAGATGAGGGTGATAAATGGGGTGATTGGATATTTATTGAACCAAGAAATGGTTTAATACACGAGTGTGAATGGGTGATGATTGAGGAGAAGGCTCAGGTTTTCTCAGAATGGGAGAAATCTTTTTCATATTCAAGAAGAAGAAAATTGAGTGCTCTCAGTACATTTAGTATACCATGGGTTAGACCTGGTGCTGCTGGTAAAAAATCAAGACCTGTCAGTAAAGCAAGCACTAGATTTTCAGTGGCCTCGACAATTAGAAGACCTGTACCTGCAATAATGGCAATGTTTGATAGATCAAGACCTGATGATCAAGTGTTTGCCACAAATTACAAGTTTCCACCAAATGCAATTAAAAAATATAAAAAAGAAGAAAAAAATGAGTCTGAGGAAATTAGAGTTTCACGCAAGATACGTAAAAATAATGATTCAGTTATTGTACAATATGAAACTACAAAAACCAAATATTCTCAAGTTCAATACACATATAAAGAAGGAGGTTACAATGAAGAAAATGGTTATTATGATGACAATTATTATGAAGATTATGTTGATGATGTTGATGGATATTCATCAGATCCTGAATATGGTTATTATGATAATGACTACGAAGAACAAATGGGTTATGAAGAAGGTTATGAAGAAGGCTATAAAGAAGATTATGAAAAAGAAAATTACAGTGAAGGATATTGGGAGGAAGATGAATACGCACAATACTATCCATCAAAAGAATCATCAGCAAAAAATTCACAATATTCAGAAAATGGTTATATTAATCAATATTCACAAAATGATATACCACAACTACCTTCAACTACAAAAGGATACAATAACTTTGCTCAAAGACAAATGATGAAACAAGGTGAATTAGTACCATCACAATATCAGCAACAACATCAACAGCCATTGTCGACTAGAAATAGCAACTATAATGATTATAATGATGATGGTGAAGGCGAAGGCGAAGATGAAGATGAAATCATTGTGGAAGAGAATGCTGATGACATGGAACCACAAATAGTTAATCCAAAATTATTCCCAATGACAGGATTTTATCAACCTTTAGAAACTAAAAATAAAAATAAAACAAACAAAAAGACAAATTTTAAATTTTAAATTTTAATAATAAATAAATTTATTCGCATTCATACACATTATTTTTTATATTTTTTCTCATTAAGCATACATACATTCATATATACATACATTACACATATACACATATACATATACACATATATATATATATTAATTAAATACATTATACTTGTTAATTATAATATAGTAAATATTATAGATAGTGGTTGGGGTTTAGTGGTAATATAATATTTATTAAAAGATCTTGCAGGACAATATTCTTTTCATCAATTAATAAAATTTTTAAAAGACTTTTTTTGAAATGTTTTAACCCATGTGTTATTTATTTATTATCCAAATAAAAGGAATGCAATTGTCATATCACCGCCTCACAAGTCTATTTGGTGATTGGGAATATTATCGTTAATTGATTTGTTGATTTAATGATAATCCTAACGGGTAGAACATCATATAATGATCAATTATTTTGTTAAATCTCCTTGACCAAGGGAGACTTCCATTGGATATTGAGAGTGTGTGTATGTAAGTTGGCTGGTATTGCAGTTGGTGTAGGTGTAGGTGTGCAAGTTTTCGAGAAGGGTGATAAAGCGGAGAGGGAAGCTGAAAGCAATTTGTATGCACCAGCGATACCAATGACAGTTCTGAATAAAGATCCCAAGGCTTTATGGTGTAGATGAAACGCGTGATGGGTTGATACAGTCAACACTTCAATTATTTTGCCATTGATTATTGTGCAAGCCTAGTCTGTTGAAACACCATATATACACAAGTCTGCAAGGAACAACATTCATCCACTTATTCAATCGTGGTCTGTTATATAAAACAATTAACTCCGGTGCCAATTAGCATAACTGGCAGAATAAATGAATATGAACTTGGAAAAGCAAGAGATGTGTTCCATTTTTGAAACAATAACGATTGTGATTAAGGATCCAAATGACTCGAATCGAGTTGAATTCTTTTTAGTAGTATGTGTAATTTTAACACTTGTGTTTCAAGTGAATGGTCGTCCATCGTATTGATGTGGACGAGAGTAATTAAATAATTCATTTGTGGTACTTTTAATTGGCGAAAACACATTGGACAGAGTAATTGGGCTTGAACATGGTGAACGGTTTCTAAATGATTACGATTTGACATATTCTGTTGTTAATATCCGACTTTGTGGATGTCCAACAGCTGGAATTAATAGGATTAAAAATATTTATGAAAGATGATACGCGTGACCACTTACAAAACGCGCCATTTTTTTTAATGTAAATTGTAAATTGTAGCAACATATGACATTGAAAATCAGAGTAGGCGCTGAGATGCAGAATGAATACATCACATTAATATTAATATGGAAAAACTATTCCTGATACGGAACTCATTATAATTATGATTTTAAATGTGGAAAAATTCACTATTCGTATTAGAATTTCATCCCTATCCCTATTCCTAAGCTTGAGCTACTCAAAAAAATTTGATGAATAATCAATCATCATTAATAATAAAAATGAAACGTAAATTCATTTATTACCATACACATACACACCAGTCAATATATATAATGGACAACACTTCTTCAACACTGAAAAGATCCAACAAGAGTCTCTCCTAGTCGGGAAAATTTAACATCATTCATTATATGTTTTCCCGCTGATTTATCAACACTTTTAATGATTTATCATATTCATTATTCATGCATATTTATTTATTCATGAAACAAGATCTTTTTTTGTAGTCTTGCAAACAATTACAAATATATTTTTCTGCATTTAGTTATAGATAATCTAATCTTGATCAAAAAAATTTTGTAATGCGCATAATAAATGCATATGATTCAAATAAAGACAAAAAAGTAAAAAAAGTCACGCCACTTTCTAACAATTTCCTCATTATTGTTATGCTGTGTGTCTCATCAACAAATAACTGATAATAATAACTTCCAAATGCGATAAATTGAATTTATCGTTTTTTAAAAGTTAATTGACGATCCACGAATAAATCAGAGAGTAATAACAATAGTGACCCAATTGAGTACCTTTGCATGAAAAGTTCAATGATCTCATATCCAATTTATTATCCTTTTGTGGGTGTTGTTAATGTACATACAAATAGAGGGAAGTTTGTGATAGTTGCTCATAGCCACCAATGCCACTACCATTATTACCATTAACACGATCACCACTACTATTACTAATACTGTTAATGCTATTAATATTGTGAGATAGTAAATTGGGAACCGACCTAAGGTCCCAATTATCATCAATAATTTCCTTTTATATCACAAGGACATAATCAATTACGCGTCTTGTAGACGTAATCATTCTATTTTATTCTACTTTGTTCAATGTATATTTTGTTGTGCGGAATAATGTAAAAAGTCATATTATCTGTAATACTCTAAGAAGTATTTAGACCATTAGAAATTGCTTGAGTTAATGAATAATCTTTGAATTAACAGCTAATAATATCACTAATTTTTGCATATATATACATATATATATATATATAAATAAAAATTGGATCAGAACCTTCAAACAAAGAGAGATATAAACATGAAACCAAGGGAAATTATCGTAAATGGATCAAGATTTTAGATTACAGAGAGATTTTTCTTACCGAATGAAAAAAAATATTATTATATATATAGTAAAAATTTTTGCTAATAGATAAACTTTATAACCAAATTAGATGTAGCAAAAGGTTCTCCGAAACTTTATTATAGAAGACTTCAACAATAAAATCACAAAAGGTTTCATTCAATTTTACTATATAAAAAAAAGTTATCATGGTTTAAAGTTATTCAGTTTATTATTAAATTTTACCATAAAAATTTCCATCATAATTGATAAATTAATAAAAACTTTTTTTTTCAAAAAAAATTATATTCTTGGTTGAATTTGTTATCTAGTGGTTGTGTCCGTTGATTATCTGGGTGTTTGAGTTCAATAAAGCTCAACTCCCGAATAATCGGTCAGTCAATAAAACTCAACACCCAGATAATCAGTCATTCACTGAATATACGTCGAGTATCCACTGAATATACGTTGAATATTCATTGATTTATATTTATTTATTTATTCGTAGGAAAAATATTTTCAATATATTGCATATTTTTTATTTTTTTAAGAAATACAGATAACAACGGATTCAATTTTATTCGTTCTGCTGTCATTGTGTTTCCAGCTTCACTAAATATAGTCAAACCTTGCCACAACAGATTTTTGAAGCAAAATTTTTAAAAATCCGTTATGACAAGGATTTAATTATAGTCAAGGTTTGGCTGTAGACGCTCATTTGGAGTAGAAGTTGCTGCAATGCAAAAATATTCTTTAGATAATAATGACACAGTTGATATTCATATTACTTGATATATTATTATAATAGAAAGACTGTTGGTGATAGTGTAATAGTGGATAAAATAGTATTTACGTGTTAATGTATTCTTTCAATTACGCGGATAAAAAATTTTATTTTTTATTTTTTTATATTTGTGTACCACCAATTATCCGGTGAAAATTTTCGACACCCGATTTAATTAATCAATGAAAAATTTTCAACACCCGATTAACCGGATAATCGGTGAATAATTGATGAATATCATTCGGCGGATACCACTATTACTATTGTTATCAACATTTACATAACAATTTGTTATATTGATGTAACGTATGTTTGATGATCAACAGCCATAGAACACCACAATATGATGTGTGGTGTGTGTGTATTCTATACAATTAAATCATTAATTATTATGGTCTTGCAGCAAAAAAAGGTGCTTATGAAAATTGTGGTGCAATGACTCATAAATCTAAAGATTGTATGATGCAAAATTGGTCTGGTATAGATGATATCAAGGCATGTTATATATATTGTATAAAACTTTGAGAATCTAATAATTTTTTATATATGTAAACTTTAATATATTTTAAGATGCAAAGAGAAATAGATGGAATGATTATGATCCTTCTGAACATGTAAAAATTTATGAAGGCTTGTATTAATCATACAACTATAAATAATAATAATAATTATTATAATATTTAGAGTATGAAAAGAACATTGTAAATGAACTTGATAAACAATGCACTACCGAATTGGTTAAAAAACTAGTAAATGTACTGCTGGTGAATTTTCTAGCAATGGGGATGAAGATGATGATAAATATGCTGAAAGATCTGATATTCCTAGTCAAAAGTTATACAAGAACTAGAATTACTATAAGAAATTTAAGGTACAACATTATCCAAATGATAATAAATTATTTGAGAAATTTAGATATAAATTCTGCTTGTTATGACCCAAAACGCATTCTATACATGACAATCCTAATAGAGAAATAGGATCTGATTATGTAAGTATTAATAAAATACATTTACATTTACATTCACATATACAAATAGATATTTATATTAAATTATTACTTATTTTTAACACATACTTTATGGTCCAGGCATTTATGTACACTGGTGATATGCTAAAATGGTCGATTTACAATTATTTGCATAGCAAGTTTATGAAAAAGGTACTGATATTTATTTGTGAGCAAATCCAACTCGAGATAAACTACTTTATCATGATTTTCTTCAGAAACTAGGGAAGTTAAAAGATTCCAATAAGGAATCAATTTTGGCAACAAAGAGGATTTTGACACCCACCTAAAGAATTACTATTATTTTAGCTCAATCTAAAACTTATGTCAAGTGTTCAAGAACTAAAGGGCTAAGGCTAAATCTAAATATGAGGAAGATGGTAAATAACAAAAATTTGTTTTTTGGATGTTTTGCTTGTATGATTTTAAAACTAACATTTTATTTCATTTTAGTGTTTATTAATACCAATAATTGGTTTTGGATCATATTGCAAGGTGGTATTTGGGTTACAAGTGTTGTCATTCCTTTATAAAAAATTCTTTATTGTATTGGTGTTGTAATGGTGTTGTAAGAATATATGCTGTAAAAACTTCTGACAATTAATTGTATATAAATTAAGTAGAATATTAAATGTGAACACAAACTTAATATTGATAAGAAAAAATAAAATAAATATTTTTATTATCAGTTGCAAAAATGGTTTTTATTAATATTTTTTCTAACATTGTAAAAAGTCAGCAACCATAAGTAATTCCAATGCCATATAAGGATCAATATCGAATGGTGGTATGTCTCTTATGTCTCTTTCACTGTTTTGAAATCGAAGTTTGTAGTATAAATATTGACAAACCTTCTCAAGAACCACAGCTCTGATAATAATAATAATAACAGTAATAATGAAAAGATATTAATGAGTCATATATCATTACAGTCTATTTTATCTATTTATTATTTTTTATGTAAGATGATAGGTTAAATTACTTGATTTCAGGAAAATGAATTGTATTTTGTTGTGCTTCTATAAATTGTCCTATCAATATTATTATCATTAAGAGTCATTCAAAAAATTATTAGTTAATGTATAAATATGTACACACACACACACATATATATATAGAGAAAGAAAGAACCTGATAACATATTTTTCATAGTTGGTGAAACAAATGCAGCATCTTTTTCTATCAAAAATTCAAATCCATCTGAACTAATCAATTTTACATGTTCTTGTATAGTAGTGGTTGTATTTGAGATTGATAAAGATGCTGATATTGGAATAGATGATCGATTTTTTTTAATTTTTCGTCCTTGCCTAATTTCATCTCGTCGTGTAAGAGTAGGTGTGGAAGTGGAGGTGGAGGTGGAAGCAACTATACTTGAAGATGTAGTAGGCAAAGTATTATCATTACCATCATTATCATTATTAGTTGCAGTTGTAACAGCACCAGAGGTAGTTGTGGTGGTATCAGTAGAGGTGATAGAGGTATTGGAAACACTAATTGGTCGACTACGTTCAGTTGACATTGTTGTTGTTGTTGAAGGAATGCTTGTGAAAATTCCAATAAAATAATGAATAATCTGTGATTTCTTCTATAACGAGAAATTTTTTTTTTCTATTATTAAAATTATGCATGTAATTAGTGGGTTGTATCCGGTTTGAATTCGAATCGAGCTGAATCGAAACACTTTAAAATTCGATTTGTTCGGAGCCTCACCGCTGAATATCTTCATCTAAATTCTGAAGTCTGTGGAGATAAAATAGTATGTTATCTATTTACATGTACTGTATTAAAATTATTCCATGCCAGCACCGATCATTCATCAATTAATCGTTGAAAAATTTTCAACGCCCGATTAACTGGATAATTGGAGCATAGTAAAAGTAATAATAATAATAATAATAATAATAATAATAATAATAATAGTAATTTCATATTTTACTATGTACCACCTGACATGATTTTTGATGTAATTTTTTATTGTTATTTTAAACTCAGCAAATAAAGTGTAATTGCATGATTTTCAATAATTACTAAACGTGAT
>CAJVPN010001182.1:0-16770 GCA_910592215.1 Entrophospora candida
ATTTTTGTCTAGACAAATATCATGATCACATTACATTGTAATACAATTGTGATATTAAACAAACACTATTGATCCCCAAAATCCTTTGTAATACCAATGTTCACTTTGTCTGGTTTTGTTGCAGTATGCCCCATATATAGAAATAAAAACCCCTGTGTAAAAATTTGCCGATCAATTTTTGTAAAATTGTATTTATTTTTTTCAGACCTTTTGAATAAAATCAATTATAAACATTTCTTTATTCGAAATATAAAAAAGGAAAAAATTTGAAGCTGAGGAACGAAAAAATTATTATAACCTATTCATTATTTGCATCAATTTACCATTATGTAAATCTATAAATTTATCCACGCAAGTCAAAATTATGGTTATTATTATGTGCTGAAACTCAGTTATAGCTTAATTACAATTTTAATCAACTATCTGCGACTTATAATCTTGCAACGGTTTTCTATCTGGATACCATTACATTGTCATATTAATATATATCAATATTGAATGAAAATAATATCATCATTTGTTTTCTTTTATCTCTTTTTATATTTTTATTAATTAAGATTCTTTCCATACCATCACTTATAATTTCTTTTCTTTTTTGGTAAATATATCCGTAATAGCTAATAATGTAAAATAGTAATTTCACATATTCTAACATTCTAAAATGTAACAGACCTTTAATTCTTTGATTTAATTTAAACGAAGGAATTTAAATGATTGGATCACTTTAGAATAACTTGAAAATAATTCTACACAGAAGGTTCAAATAATACATTTAATTAGGATAAATTAGGATTTCGAAGAAATTGGAGAAATAGATGATAGAACCTTTAACATGTATAAATAACGTTGTAATTTTCTCAACTTCATGTGTCATCTTTATAATCAATTAATTAATCAATCATCATGACAATCATTTGATAAATAATACAGTCCTTAACCATGTCCTTGTCCATGTTCTTGTCCTTGTCCTTGTTGTCTTCGAATATTATATTTTCGAAATGATAATAAATCTATCTCTAGCAATGAATTCATACTAATCCCGTGCATAACCATTTTCTCTTATTTTATATTTGTCTCTATTATTTTATTATTTTTTCTTTTTTTTTTTTTCTTTTCTTTTAGTGAGGTAATATTTAATAAATTTTATTTAGTGATGTATCTGACTTGGTAGCAAAGAGGAAAACTGCTAGAAGGGCATCCACCAAGGAACAAGATTAGAATATATATAGTGTAAAATCTAAAGAAGATATTGTTTAGTATTTCTTAGTATAAGGAATTGTTTAATGATAGTGAAAGATAGTTTTGAGAGTAAAGCATAAGTATACGTTTGCGGAAATTGTTGTTACAATTTAGTATAAATAAATGGAAGAAATTGTATCAACATTGTTGGCATATCATTATAAATAAAATACTATGAGACTCACAATATTAATATATATTAATATGATGAAATGAATTTGTTCGCCGTAGAAATCATCGTCGAATCTTTTTTAATTGGCTCACGTGTATTTGCAACATTTTTGGTAATGTTTGAAAACCCCTGCATACTTTAATATTAGAAATTACCAAATTCGTATTTCAATCTGTCAAAAAAAAAAATTTTTTTTTTTTCATGTACAAGTAACGGTTATACCCGAATTCTATATAAATATACGAAAATGAGATTTTTTAAAAAAAATTCTTTTATAAACATTATTTTTTTCAACTTTACACACTCGCACTCACACACTTTCGCTAATTCACCAAATCAATCCCTACTCACTTTTAAAATAAATAAATAAATAAATAAAAAATGTCTTCAGCTTTAAAAGGTGCATTTATGAGAAATTGGTATCGTACCGAAGCAGTTCCACTCTATGCCGTCACTGTAATTATTACTTGTCATTTTATTTTTATTTTTTAAATTTATTTATTACTCTACGAACAATTAACGGTTCGGTTATTAAATAATTAATAATTGATTAATAGGGATTAGCTCTTGTAGGAGCTGGATGGTATTTAACTCGTTTAGCAAGAGGGCCCGAAGTTGTATGGGATAAGTAAGTATAAATAAAAAATATTAAGAGAGAAAAAAGAAAAAAAAATATGTTTTGCTCGAAATTAATATTCGTTTATTTGAATCAGGAAAAATAATCCAACACCATGGAATAACATTGAAGAAGGAACACAAGTTAAACTTCTTGCAATTAGTCAAAATTTTGATAAAAAGTATGTGTATAATTATTTTGAGAAATTATAATTTTCAAAAGCAAATTAAATTAATATTTTCCTTTTATTTCTTTTCTAGATATGTTCGTGGTAAATTTTAAACACCAGATATTATTATTACTATATTACTATTATTATCAAATATATTATTATAATAAAGATGTGTGTAAACTAATCAAATAAAAAAAAAAATTAATAAAATAGAAATCTAAAAGATTCAACCTTTGTGTTAAATATGTCAGACATACATATCAAACATTTGTATAATTGGTAGCAATGCTAAGCCAACTGGCTTAGCAAATCTTTTTGATTTATTTTACCCGATAATATTTCAAAGTAATTAATGAACTTCCCTAACTGAAAAAAAAAAAAATTTATATTTTTTAATTTTTTCAAAAAACTTTTTTTTTTAATTTATTTTTTAGAAAAAAAAATAAAAAATATGATATGGAATATAGAAAAATGGATAAATGAAAATAAACTAATACAAGCTTTTATAAAAATTGCAAATTATTTCCCAGTATTTGTTTTAATAATTCTAGTGCTTTGGTCTTACTTTGCATTTGTTATAAGATTATGTATTTTATATCTGATTCCTAAAAATATCGCTCAAGGTAAATATTTATCGTTTTTATTATTTTTGACAAAGGAAAATTTTGATTGATTAAATTAATTGTATATTTGATTTTCCTAGGTATAACATATTTAATAATATATCATATATTATTTATTTTGATGATGTGGTGTTATCTCAAAGCTACTTTCATGTCACCGGGTAGCCCTTCTGATGATGTATGTAAATTCGTAAATATGCAAAATATTTTTTCAAATAATTCTTTTTTTTTCAAAGTTTAATTAAATTAATTAATTAAAGAGACAAAAAATCAAAAAGAAAAATTATAAGCAACTTGGAGTAAAAGATAATGATGATATTAGGTTGAATTCAAGAGAAAGTAGTATCAATAGCTCAGAAACATCAAGTCATTCACATGAAATAGAAATAGAAACCAACAATAATGCAAATGGTGATGATAATAATAATAATAATAATAATAATAATAATAATAATTTTGACATTAACATTAATGATAATAATAATGTAAGTAATAAATCAAGTACTATTGTGTTGGATGATAATAACAATCCAATGACCATAAGTTCCATTATGGTTAAACAAAGTGGAGAAAAAAGATTTTGTCAAAAATGTCAAAATGATAAACCGGATAGGACTCATCATTGTAAAGTGTGCAGGAGGTGAGTTTCAAATATGTTGGATTTATTGTATTCTTTGAATTTTTATTAATCAATCAATCAATCAATTATTATTATTATTATTATTACTATTATTATTACTATTAGATGTATCTTAAAAATGGATCAGTACGTGTTATTATTATTGTTATTGTTACAATGACTATATAATTATTTTATCAATAACATTAACAAATTATTTTTAATTTTAGTCATTGTCCATGGTAAAAATTAATAAGTAGATTATACAATTAACATCATTACTATTTTTGGCTGTATAATCAATCGATCATCTATTAATTAATTCATTTTATCATCTACATCATATTAACCTTCATATAGGCTAAATAATTGCATTGGACTTCGTAATCAGAAATCTTTCTATCTTTTTATTGTTTACGCAACAATCTACTCTTTCTTCATTTCAATTGTAACGTTACCACCAACAATTGAAGTAGCTCGATCATATGAGATCATATTGGATGATGTTGACTTGAATTGGAGTTTTTTAATTATTATCGGTGGAATATTTTTTATTTGTCTGATATGGTTCACATTGTATCACACAAGTTTAATATTATCAAATCAAACAACTATTGAAAGTTTACAAAAACATAATTATAAAATTAGAGAGAATACCGAAGTTACTACAAGTAAATTTTTAAATTTATTTGATATCGGGAGAAGGTATGAAATGATGAGAGTGTGAGAGTGTAGGAGTGCGTGAGAGAAATAATATGTGAATGAATATTTATTAAAATCAATTTTAAAAAAAATTCTAGAAATAATTGGAAACAAGTGATGGGCCCGACCTGGCATGTATGGTTCTTTCCGACTGGCAGCGATCCGTGAGTGTGGGAATTTCTAAAAAAAAAGTTTTTTTTTTTTTTAAATATTTTATATTCTAGTTTCTTATTTTTCCAGAAAATTTATTATTTAGGTATGTCGATGGAAGGAATTGGCCATTAAATGTTTATAGATACAATACATTATGTGAATCAACTGAAGAATTAAATCCTTAATAATCCGGTTAAAATCATTTGATATATAAAATATGAGTGTATATGAGTGTATGTGTGTAAATATTTGGTATTTATTTATTTTTTGTAAAAAAAAATCAATATACATTTAAAACTAGTAGATAAAATCAAATTATAATTTTGTAATCAATTAACCAATCTCTCGATAAAAAATTTTATTTAACCTGCACTGATTCTTGTATCTGTTACGACTTCGCCTCCTATTAAAAAGGATAAAAAATAATATTAATGAAAACACACGTATAATTAATTAATTAATTAATTAATAATGACCTTCGTTGATTTCTAAAGGTTGTCCTGTAAGGTTTTGATATAATGATGATGCCTTAATTGCACTTTCACGTTTAGCTTCAGGTGGTCTATCCTTTCGATGGGATGCTGCAACTAAAGAAGTTCTAATTAAATATTAAATAATTAAAAAAATGATGAGAGATCTTGATTTACATTTCGTGCAAAAAAATTTAACCAATCAATCATAATATACAATTGTCTTGATTCATCTTTATCATCCCGATCATTAGCTTCGGCAATCAATTCAGGTCCGCCTCCAAGTTCATTTTTATCCTCTGAATAATATCCTTCGGTTTGTCCTACAGCGTAAGTTGTAGGTCGTAATGTTGGTGGTGACAAATTTTTATCTGGATTGAGGTCTTTTATTTTATAAAGATATAAAAAATGTAACGATTATTTTTTGTTTTTAAAACTGCTATTAATATATTTGATAATTACCCATTTCTTCTTCTTCTTCAACGTCTTGTTCTTCAACTTCTTGTTCTTCAACGTCTTGTCCTTCAACTTCTGGTTCTTCAATGTCTTGTTCAACAATGTCTTGTTTAGGATCGTATTCTTCATCTCCGTGTTCCACAACACGTTCATAAAGTTCATCTTTAACAATTCCTTCGTCGGTTGAATAATCGTTGTTATTTTCTTTCGACATTATTTGTTGATTATTTTATTATTTATTATTTATAAATGTAATTATGTCTTTTTTTTTTTTTTTTTTACTTCGTTAAAAAAATATTTTTTCGATATATATAAGAAAAAAATATCAATATTTATTAGATAAATAATACATCATTATGACTTCACTATTATAAAATTATGATAAAAAGGAAGCCTCCTAAAATGAAGAGATTAAATAATAATTACTAAGCGTATGATGTAAAAATATAATGCTAACAACCAGCACTAATATATACGCAATTTAGATCTGAAATTTGGTCATGTGACTTTTTAGAAGAAGTTCGCGTCTTTAAAAAAAAAAAAAAAAAAATTTTTTTTTTATTTTCTCAACATTTAAGAATGAGTTGATCATTCAATTTCTTTTCTTTTTTTTTGATAAACAAAATTTCCAATTCTCTCGAATAAAATAATTAATTCAACGTGCTTAGAATGTGGAAATAAATCGACCGCAATTGCTTTAATTGGTTTAAATGGTATTCCTGGAAATGAAGAAGAGGGATGTCGGCAAATACTAAAAAAAATAATAAAAAAATAATATTAAAAATAATTAAATAATTATTTTTCATAATAAATTTTTTTTAAAAGAAAATTTACTCTATAAAATTTTGCGTCGCCAAATTGTAGTCACATGATATGTAGATGAAATTAGAAATTGCTTGACACTGTCGTATTGCTTTGATGACACTTTTATGAACTCCAGCACTATATTTCATAATAAAATAATTTGAAAATAATAATTAATTAATTAATTGTGTACAATAAAATAAATTGTTATTTATTATAATTTTTACCGAGGTGGATCCAAAATTGCAATAAGTGATCCTGGTCGAGAGTTGTTAAAATTATTTAAAGTGCGTAGATTATTTTCAACTGGACCAACAATATATTCAGCATTTTCAATACCTTTAATAATAACATTAAGGATGCTGGCATATTAGCAATAGTAGCCAATCAAATCAATAATTAATTAAATTATTTGATTATATAAATTCCTGCATACCATTTAAAATGGAGTTAATCTTTGCGTCTTCAATTGCTTCTGTAGAAAGTTCAATTCCAATAACACCTTTAATTTTATTTCCTAATTTCTTTGATAATGCTATACCTATTGTCCCTGTACCACAACACATATCCACCAACATTGGTGGATCTGATGATGATGAAGAGGTAGAAGATGTTGTTGTTGACGTTTCTGATAATAATGCCGTTGTTGTTGTTGAAGAAGAAGAAGATGATGGAATTAATTCATCAATAAAAATACTACATTGATTATATAAAACTTCTGCTGCTGCTGTATTTGTTTGAAAAAATGCTAATGGAGAAACACGAAATCTAAATAAATAAATATGTATATATATTTTTTAATTTGTTTAAAAATCCTTTTCCCCTTCTTATCTCAAATCATTATCATCTTTTCCTCTAATATCATTTCTTTTACACTAACCTACAATTCATCATCTCTTCATGAATATATGATGTTCCGTATAAAAGTTCATATGGAACTTTATCAGACATTCCATTACTAACTCCATCAAACAATTGAATTAATAAACAAGTCAAATTAAAATTTTCATTTTTGGAAAATGCTTGAAAATAATTTGTTAATTTGATTTTTTCTTGACCAAGTTGTTCTTCGGTTAAATTTTGTGGATGCAGTTGAACTATAATCATCACTATATACACATTATTATACATGTGTACGTGTGTGTAAGATAAAAAAAAAAATTATATTATAATTTTGATATTTCTAATATTTCAATTTTTCCTTTAAAAATCAATTCTTACCATCTCCAGACATTTGAGACCTCACAACCAATAGCCTCCAATTACCTAATAAACAAATATTTAAATAATAGAAAATCATGACTAACAACTCCTTCAAATGAATAAATAGTAAATACTGATAGTTATCACCTCACCTTGCTTAGTCCTACGATCATATATATCATATTGTGAATTACGAACATAATCCTAAATGATTAATAGAAATCAATTATTATTATTTTTTTGTTGAATTTAGTAAACTCATTTATTTATTAGTTACATACTTGCATTCCTTTTGCTAATTTTTTTGCTACATCACTAACGTGAATTGTTTTATTAGGTTCCTAAAAAAAGTATTATAATTACATATAAAAACTTTTTTTTACATTTATTATAATTATCACCACCAATAATAATTAATTACCAAAACTGAAACCAGCCCATCTTTATATGCTCCCAATAAAAATCCAACAGTTTTTTCTTTATCAAGATTTAATCCAATAGTAAATTCACATTTATTTCTATAACCTTCTGTTATTGGAGATCGAAGAATCGGCAAGAAGTCACAGAAATTATTTAATTCTGATCTTATCATCGTCACAATTAAAAAAAATTTATATAAATAATTTTATAATATTTATAGAAAAATAACACAAAATTAATAAATTATCATTATTCACTCTACAGAAAGCCACTCTGGCAAATTATCATTGTAGTAATCTTTTTCAATGTTGCTAATCTTTTGTCGTAAGTTTATAATAAATTTCCTAATATCATTTTGTTTATTTTCCAATTGAATCTCATATGGAATTCTTACCAAAAGAACAAGAGTAGTAATTATTAAATAAATTTAAATAATAATGATGATGATGAATTAAAAAAAGAAAGAAAGAGAGAAATATACTTATGCCAAGGTGTGACTTGATCTGCAAGTAATTCTTCCGGTGAACGTTGTTGTATTCCATCTTGATCCAGAAGATTCTTTTGTTTTTGCTTATTCCTTCTTTCAAACTTAGCCTGTCGATCCTATATAATGAGTGTGAGTGCAGATGATGAGAATGAGTTGATGCAATCAAAAGAGAGTGTGTGAATTAATGTGAATCAGCAAGAGTGAATCAAAAAACCTACTTACTTGTTCAGTGATGTCATCAATTCGTGCAAGTAATTTTTTATTTTTAAATTTTAATCCATTCAATGTGTTAAGAGCTTCAAGTTGTCTTTCTTTTGTCTATAGTCAAAAAGTTATAATAATGATAATGATAATAATAGCCATCATTATAATTTAATGAATAAAAACCTTAAATGATGCAAAGAAATAATCCCAAGTTGGTGATTTTTGAACTTTTATATCACCAAAACCATTTTCTTGCATTAAATTTTTAAGAATTTTTACTGATGTGTATTTTGGTATATTTCTAACCATTAGTCTAAATTGTGTTGTCCCAATTGATTCACCATCAATAATTGTTGTAATATTATTACTACTACTACCAACACCAACACCACTACCACTATCACTAGTACTAACTGTCCCTCTATCTTCATTTGATATGTTGTTACTATTGTTATTGTTGTTGTTGGATGTACTACTACTACCAATTTGTTCAGTAGATTTTAAATCGTCTAAATTTACTAATACTACATCTTCATCATTATTAACAATAAATTTGATATTATTATCATCATCTTTACTATTACTATTTTTAAGTTCTTCTTTAATCGATGATGACATTTTTGAATACTTTTTGAAATAGTACAGCTGCTGTTGCTTATAATAAATAATCACTTTGTTTTTTTGCAAATTATAACTCTACTTTTTATTATTATTCGAATTTTTTATAAAATACAAAGAAAAAACAACTAGAGTCAGATACATACATACATACATATACACATACATAATGATATTAATATTAATATTAAATAAACAAACCTGAACTATTTGTAAATTATTTCTTGATATTGATGAAAACATGAAACTACAAAAAAAAAAAGATTTGATTAGCAATGATCATCATAATTTAATGAATAATTTTACCAACATTAGTTCTGACCTTCTTGCTCCCTGGTAATTTTTATTCTAATCAACTGGATAATAAACATAATTGTGTGAAAAATTAATTATTATTATGGGCCGTAAATTGGCCAACAAGTGGCATCTAAAGGGTCTTTCTATTTTTTCCTACAATATCTCCCGTCATCCTAGAACTTATATTGCATTATAATCTCTAGCTTAAGTAACTTGGAGAAAGGAACATTGGAAATATTTGTAATTGCTAAGAATTTTCCGAAGCGTCTAGACATCTTTGAGAGTTTGATGCTGTTAATTTTTTCTTTTAAAAAAAATTCTCTTTAATACGTATGAAAATTAATTCCTTATTATTATAATATTTTTGATACCTAATAATGGATGGCTAACAGAATATTGATGATTGAAGTTTATTTTCATTCAATTGAAGAATTAATTGAACAGATCAACATAAAATTCATATTCGTTAGAAACTCATGTCGCTTTTATATATTGTTGTTTCTGCGGTTTAACGTAGATCCTGAATTTGAATTAGGAAAAGGATGGGCATACCTTTTAACTATTTACACAAATTAATAATATTCATAGAAGTCGTCAATTCATTAAAAGAAAAGCTTGCATTCAATAATAACCACATCCACTGCTCCTGATATTGCTATAACCACTTCAACTGTTACAAACCCATAAACTTTCAATGATTCTGGTGTTTAATAAGCAAAAGTGGGATGTCAACTTTTTCAAAATTTTTCTATAATTGCTCTTCAAATTTAACCAACACAATTGTTACATAAAAAATATATTAACTTTACGAATTATATAAAGTCGGACATCAAAAATTTCAAACTCTCAAAGTCCACACAAAACTGCTTTACCAATATTATTAAAATATTAGTTGTAGTTAAGGATTTTGTTACAACTGAAAGTAGCTAATATTATTACTATTTGATTTATACTGACTATATTTTATATCCTGGATTAAGTTATAATGTTGGGTGAATTGATTAAAATTGTTATTAGCAAATAAAGAAATTTTATGGCTTTAAATAAATACAATAATAAATGCTATTTATTACTCAGCTCAAACCTTTTGATTGTTTTGGCCTTAATCTAAATCTTTAATTGCTCACACATACACTTTACTCTCTTGACGGTATTCTTATTTCTCTATTCTTGAAGTAATTTTTTGTTTTTGTTACTAAACGTTTGATAAGCATAGATTATTATTTTCTTCTAGTATGTAATTAACATTTAATTTATTAAAACTGCAGGAAATGAAAATTATTAGAATAAAAACTATGTATATAAGCATGACAAATAAAATAATATGGGTGAAGCTTCGAGTAACAATTTATTATAGTAAAAACAAATAGCCAAGGAATTAATGATAAATTAATACTATCGACAGTAGCATTTTTTGATATCAGAATCGGTATGGTAAAGATTATAATATATTAAATTCTTTTATTTTTTTCTTTACATCATTATTATAAAATTCGACTGTGCCATATTAATATTATTAGTATATTAATATACTAATACGAAAAAAATTGCACGAAAATCTATATAAAAAAAACATTTGATACAAAATAATATAATGTTATTATGTAGGTTTTTTAAATTTTTTTCTTTTATTTTTTTAACTGCTAAAGTTCTAGAAAATATGGGTGGGTATATATGATTTTATATCAAAAATCCTCAGAATTTAAGATAATTTATAATTTTTTAAAAATTTCGGACAAAAATTTAAAAGACATGTAATAATTTAAATCTTTGACCTTTTATATAATTTTAGCTTGGCAAGATTTGGCTTACATCTGTAATATTATTATTATATACTGTATATATTAATATCCGAATTACGGACAGCCAATTATGTTTACGGAATTACGGTAGCAACTGATTCAAGATTTCATTATGAGGACCTTTATTTATTTTATTATTAACGGTTTTGTATCTTCAGGTCCAATTATATTCGTATGTAGTGTTCCTATCTCGAATTTAAACCAGATATTAATATTAATATTGGAATTTAGATTATTCGACGGAGATTTGTATTATGTAGCAGCAAATAGTCCTAAAACGATATTTAATATTAAAAAAGAGTCAATCTTCATTTCAAAGATTACAAATATCATTAACTATCACATGGTACATTTTCCCTGACTTTAAACTTTACTCAATTATGCGATGGAGATTATTAATTAAACCATACACGAGATACTAAAATTTATGTTCTTCAACCAACAATCTTTTGTTTGTGCGATTATGTTAAATCCAACTTCCGAGTCGCTAATTTGCTTTGTGCGTAAATACAAAAGTGGGGACATTCCAAAAACAACTGGTGTTAACCTATTAATTGTAGAGAAAGTAGCATTGTGGTGGAATGTATATATGTTTGTGGAACAGGATTTAAATCGACCAGTTCTTTTTCTCATACAAATAGGTCTGATGTGATTATTGGTGGAGCCGAATCAATTGATTCATGCAATTTAAATTATCTTGATGCTGACATTTACCAGACATGGATTCAGATAAATTCAAGTTGTTCGTATACGGTAAATATTTATTTTTTATTTTTTACACCTGGATGAAATCTAGACACCATCTATTCAACCTCGAGGCTCACATTTAGATGGAAAAATAATTCTTCATGGTGATTCATTACCGGATCCACTTCTAATAATCTAGTTAATTTAATTTTGGAAATCAAATGATGATAAATTACGGCGAAAAAATTTTTTTATTCTAAAATTCATATATCTTACAAATGAGATACTGGAAATTTTATCTTTTTATATATATATTCAGTTATATCCGGTACCTATTCACAACCCATCCCGTACGTATAGAATGGGACGCATAAGAAATTGGATTTAAAATCGCGTTTCAACGAAACAAGGTTTGTTGAAAAAATGAATTTTCATTCGGTTGATTTATTGATGTGTATTATTAGATGGTGTATATTGATCCGAACAAATCAAAATCATGACCCATTGGATCGAGTTAATTTATTCATATATTAGATAGTATATATTGACTTGAATGAAACGATCCAAAAATTAGGTAATACTAATCGGTTTGAGCCATAGAAAAAGCCGGCTTCATTTAATAATATTCCTATTGTAATAAAATAACCAAATGTTAATGAGGAAGTTGAAGATAATGACATTGTAGTTGTTCGACCATATAAGAAATTAAAATGCTACAATGAAGCAGTTGGTGAAAAAATCAGATATGAATTGAGATGATTCATATAAAAATTATATTGAAGAATTAAAGAAAAATTTGAATTTGAATTTACAAAACGATTTATTTTCTATACACATGATATGGGGTTCGGTTCAATTTATGTGTAAATTAAGATGTAGAAGCTTAGAAACGTACCCAGGTTTACTTAATAAAATCACGAGATATTAAATGGTTCCATATGACATTATTAAATCTTAGAAAAATCTGTAGTTTTGTTTCTTGAAATAAATGGTGATTTTTAGAAATTAGACAAAAACGTAAATTATTGGAAAGACTTGAGAGAGGAAAGAGAATTATTTAAAAAAGCAGAAAGAAACGTTTGTATTTTTGTATCGTTTATTTATTATTTTGTTTATTAAACTGAATGCTTTGGATGATAGAAATTGGTACATTCCTTTTAACCTTAAGGTGGTTTTACAAGCTTTCTTTAAAAAACCAATTCGCTGATATTTGTTTTTGCAAGGATACAGTTTTGTTTAATCACATTATTTAAAATACAAGGAATGGGTTGTAAAATTGATGAATGAGCAAGAATTTAATTTTCACATCATATTTATTTTATTTTCAACATCATTAAAATATTCTATTGTATCAATGATTTATTTGTTATTTATTTTTTTTTTGGGAGAATAAATTAAAAGAAAAAAATTGTGCATAACTTAATAATATTACCAAAAATTAAAACCTTGATTTTAATTTTTATCAATTACTTGAAAAACCTCTAATTCATCATATTTACTACCATGTGGTATATTGATTTTATTATAAGCATATGACCCATTACCACCAATACTACCACATGCATCAAACCAGAAATCTTGATTACCATTACCAAAAACAGCCAAACAACTAGTACTACAATAAATTGCACTGTTATTATTAATAGGATAACTAAACAGTGCAGTATTAATATCTTTTCTATTACTAATATTAAATATAAAACTTTCAGTTGTAATTTTGTATCCACCTCCATTCCAATCAAGTGGATTGTATCCTCCTATTAATTGATCTGAATTTTGTATTTTGCCAACTACAAGAGTTTTTTTTATATTATCACATTTTTGATGAAAAGTAGATGAATTTGAACCATCTCTACTACTACGATATAAGAGTTTAAATTTGTACTTAACATCTCTAAGTGAAGTATATTGTGGAATTTTTTGATCAATCCAACTTGCAAAAAGCAATATAAGCTTTTGATTAATTGTTGCTGATTCAATTATTGGATTTCTTGATGGTAGTAGTAAAGTTGAAGTTGGCTGTTCATCAGGAATTAAATAATAATCTAAAATAATTTTCCATGAAGCTCTAGGAAAAAGCATTAGATATGGTGAAATTTTATGACTAAAATCCTTATTAGAAATATCCCGGAATCTAATTAAAGGAATAAATTCTTTTATTGTTTTTTCAAAATCTGCAAAGTTTTGTGATGACCAATCTTCAACATTATTATTATTGATTTCTGGATGTCTTGCCAATCCCCATTTAATAATATTTTCCCAAATAACTATCTCATCAACAGAAAGGTCATCCCTTTTGAGAATTTCCAATAGAATTGGTTTTTCCAGTGATTCAAATTCACTTGACTGAAATAACTCTTCACTATAATTACAAAATTTTTCCAAATAAATATTTTTAAATTCCTTAAAAGTTTCTTTGTTTGAATAAATTAATTTAAGAATTTTAACTGGATTTTCTTTTATATAATCTTCATGTTTATCAATAAAATAATTCATTGTATATTCATAAAGTGACTCAAGACCAAGTTCATCAGCTGCAATTAATATTTCCAAAATATTAACTCCAGTAAAATGGTCTAATTCAATTTTACAAGTATATAAAAACCTTTAAAGCAAATAAAATATTATTAATTATATATTAAATTAAAAAATTCAATAATAATTTTGTGATTATATACTTACTTTAGAATAGGTTTAAAAATTGATTCACTGATATTTGATTTTTCAATAATATAATATCCATTTTTTTTTGTTGCATTGGTTAAAGCATTTCTAAAGAATGGACAATGAACTTGTAGAATGAATGAATGGGCATGGATTTCTTTAATATTTGGTTCTACACCAACATTAATTTTTACATCACTATTCTCTTCTGTATTTAAAAATCTTTCATTTTCATTGAAATACTTTTCCAATATTGTTGAATTCATTATTATAGTTGTAAAATTTTTTTATGAGAAAAAATATTGTTATATATATAGAAATAAATAAAAAATCCCAAAATGAATAAGTACCCCTGAAAATTATTTTGGAATCCAAAAAAATTTATTAGTGAACCCTGCAACAGTTAAAAATGAATTGCAGCAAAAAAAAAATATTTTAACATTAATAAATGGTCACCAAATCAAATGCCATAGTAGTCATAATTAATTTGAATAATTGCTGAAATTGTATTTAGCATAATTATTTATGTTCATTCATGAAAAAAAGTGAAAGGGGAAGGCAAAATTTTTTTATAAAAATTTAAATTCATTTATACATTTATGTCAAAAAATTTAATGAATCCAAAGTTCAGTGTGTAATAAAATTTTGATTTTAGGAATCAAACAATACAAAATGATTACAATTATCTTCAATCATTACAAGATGATAATAGTTTTCAAACATTACAATTAATGCACAAATTCTTGTGCATACATGTGCAAACAACATGCACAAAATTGATCAGTGGATTTTATACACTGACATACCCATGTTTACTTAATAAAATCATGAGATATTAAATGATTTGGATGTCATTAAATCACAGAAAATCTGAAGTTTTGTTTCTTGATTAGAATTATTTAGAAAGGAATGCAGTTTTGCTTAATCAATACAAGGAATGAGTTGTAAAATTGATGAATGAGCAAGAATTTAATTTTCACATCATATTTATCTTATTTTTCAACATCATCATTAAAGTATTCAGTTAATAATGTTATATCAATGATTTATTTGTTGTTTATTTTTTTGGGAGAATAAATTAAAAGAAAAAAATTCTGCATAACTTAATAATTCTATTTTAATTTTTATCAATTACTTGAAAAACCTCTAATTCATCATATCTACTACCACGTGGTATATTGATGTTATTATAAGCATATGATCCACTACCACAAATAATACCACCTGGATCATACCAGAAATCTTGAGTACCACTACCAAAAACAGCCAAACAACCAGTATTACAATAAATTGCTTTATCACTATTAATAGGATAACTAAACAGTGCAGTATTAATATCTTTTCTATTACTAATATTAAATATAAAACTTTCAGATGTATTTTTATATATATTTCCATTCCAATCAAGTGGATTATATCCTCCTATTAATTGATCTGAATTTTGTATTTTGCTAACTACAAGAGTTTTTTTAATATTATCACATTTTTGATGAAAAGTAGATACATTTGAAGCATCTCTACTACTACGATATAAGAGTTTAAATTTGTACTTGACATCTCTAAGTGAAGTATATGGTGGAGTTTTTCGATCAATCCAACTTGCAAAAAGCAATATAAGCTTTTGATTAATTATTGCTGATTCAATTTCTTGAATTGCTGATTCAAATTTTGAAATTCTTGATGGTAATAAATTTGAAGTTTGCTGCTTATCAGGAACTAAATAATATTGCATAAGGTTTTTCCATAAAGCTTTTGGAAAAAGTGTCTGGTATGGCATGATTTTGTCATTAAAATCCTCACCAGAAATATCCCGGAATCTAATTAAAGGAATAAATTCTTTTATTGTTGTTTGAAAATTTGCAAAATTTTGCAAAGACCAATCTTCAACATTATTATTATTAATTTCTGGATGTTTTGCCAATCCCCATTTAATAATATTTTCCCAGATAACTATCTCATCAACAGAAAGGTCATCTCCTTTGAGAATTTCCAATAGAATTGGTTTTTCTAGTGATTCAAATTCACTTGACTGAAATAACTCTTCACTATAATTACAAAATTTTTCTAAATAAATATTTTTAAATTCCTTAAAAGTTTCTTTGTTTGAATAAATTAATTTAAGAATTTTAACTGGATTTTCTTTTATATAATCTTTATGTTTATCAATAAAATAATTCATTGTATATTCATAAAGTGACTCAAGACCAAGTTCACCAGCTGCAATTAATATTTCCAAAATATTAATTCCAGTAAAATTGTCTAATTCAATTTTACAAGTATATAAGAATCTTTAAAATAAAATATTATTATAATTATTAATTATATATTAAATTAAAAAATTAATTAATTAATTCAATAATAA
>CAJVPN010001183.1:0-16759 GCA_910592215.1 Entrophospora candida
AGCAAAAACTGCAACTGCATCTGGGTGAGTGGCCTCAAATATTGGAATTGCACAATTAATTATCTATAATAAAAATGTTTTTAATTTTCTATTTTTATTTAATAAAATTAAATAGAAAAGATTACTAGAAGACCAATTATTTTGGATGTATTACTGTGACACACACTGTACTACTACTTACAAATTCACACCACACAAAAAGAATAGTAAAAGACATCTAAGTCACCAAACTTGGATCAATTGGGTTACTGCTAAGCCCATCGTTAAGCTCAAAAGTTTGGTTCAAACAAAGACTAAACACAATCACTGGACTAAATAACATGATCAAATCAAATATATTGTAAATATCCAGCAAATAATTCCTCCATCCATAATGTTTCATTTGATATTGATTGCAATTTTTTTTTAATTATATCAAAATTTGCAGTTTTCAAATTGTTATTTCTCCTCCATTTTCAACAATAAGGTACCAGATGTGTGAAAAGATGGTAAATAGGTAGTATTTTAAAAACTCAAGAGTTATTTGCATTTTAAAAAGTTCAGTTCTGCACTGTACAACCAGAAAAATTTTTTTTGATAAAAATGGAAGAAAACTGGATTGATCGACATTAATATATCAATATTAATTAATAATATTAATGTTCACAATTTCGCGCGTGACCTCTAGAATTTAATTGGGAAAAAGTGAACAGGTAGGTAAGTATCAATATTAATGCAAGCAATGGTTAAAAATAAGAGCTAATCACATTCATCAGAATAATAACAAGAATAATAATTTAATAATATAATAAATAAATCATATTTTCAAAAATATTATCATCTAAATTATATTAAAGTCAGTAGCCATGATTCCCTATAAAAATGAATTTAGAAAATGAGCTTTTATGAATTATCGAGTTTCTTTACGTATAAATTTAGATATAAGCAGGCATACTTTGAAGATATAGATAAAGAAAGGGGCTCTCGATAAAAATACTAATGATCTGCAATTTATTTTTTTATTTAAACTTAAATTTTGAAAAAAGTACATTTCTTTTTCTCTTTTGCCTCCTTTCTTCTAAAAGTTGTTATTTAAAAAATTACTTTTTATTTAAATCCTTATTTTATCTAAAAAACGAAGCAAATAAAAAAATGTCCTTTAATGACAAATTCAAATATTATAATTCCCAAATTGATAAGGAATTATCGAAATATCCACAGATAATTAAGTTGGAACAAGCTACTGGTGTTCCAAAAACTTATCTTGCAGCTGGCGTTGCTGGATCCTTGTTTACTTTGATATTTTTCAACTTCTGGGGTGCATTCTTCTCTAACCTTATCGGATGGCTTTATCCCGGTATTTATGTTTGTTATTATTATTATTCTAAATTCTTAATTGTTAATTTTACTTTAATATAAATTTTTTCTCTCTTGGTATTAGCTTATGCTTCTTTCAAAGCCATTGAAAGTGATGCCAAAACTGATGATACTCAATGGTTAACTTACTGGTAATATATATATATACACACACATAAATACCTATAAGAAAATTTCATAATTTAATTGATTAATATTAATTAATCAACTCGTTTGTCTAGGAGTGTATTTGGATTCATTAACACGATTGAATTCTTTTCTGATATCTTTCTTTACTGGATCCCTTTCTATTACTTTTTCAAAACAATTTTATTCCTCTGGTAAATTATTTTAATTATTGATTTTTTTCTTCATACATTTTTCTACATTTTCTACACTCATATATTTTCCTTGCATATATACAGGCTTTTCCTTCCAACTTTCAATGGAGCTCAAGTTCTTTATGCAAAATCCATCAGACCAATTCTTTTGTCATACGAAAGTGATATTGATAAAAATCTTAATAAAATGAAATCAAAGGCTGGAAGTATTGTTAAAGAAGCTATCAATGCTGGGATTGATTCTTCTCTTAATTGAAAATAGTTAAAAAGAAAAGAATAAAAATGGAGGCGAAAAATACATTCAATGTAATTTATTTAATAATAAATAATAATGTATAATTTATTGTATTTTTTTTATTTATAAGTTCTACATAATATAATGCAATAAAATAAAATTGACCAATAATCAGTTATATTGTAAATCATACTTCACGCGATTTATATATACTTCCTTAAAATAATTATTTAAAAATGATGCAAGTAAACTATGTTGGAAATTTTTCTATTCCTACAGATCCAGACATCTATAAAGAACAATATTCAAAATTAAGAAAGTTAATTGAAAGTTCCTTGGATAAATTCAAGGTTCAAAAAAGAATTTTTGTAATGTTATTTATTTAAAATGTCTTATTTAAATCTAATAGATATGTATATGTATATATATATTTATTATTAGGGTGAACTACAAAGAGCTCTTTGGCCTTTATTTGTACACTTTTATTTTGATCTTGTTTCAAAAGAATTTTTTAAACAAGGTTGGTCGGTCAGTCTATCCCAAAAGATGGATGCATTTTTGTTTATTTGTTGAATACAATTTGTATCCAGCAACCACGATCACACCTTTAATTGATTGAATACATGTTAGCAAAGGATTTTTTTAATATATATCAACTAGATCACGAAATACATTTGATTGAGATAAACAAGATGACAGATATAACACTGCCACAACATATTCAAGAAAATGAATTTGCTCAAAACTTTCGTTCAAAAAAGTATCCTGTTCCAATGTCTAAGTTTTCATATGAGATATTTATTCGTTTTTTACAAGATAATACTTTTTTATTAAAAATGGTAAATCAATACATTAATATTGAAGGTAATTAATTAATCAATTTGCTGAATTTAAGAGAGAGTGACTTTATAATATTATTTATTTTACTTTATTTTAGTGACAGAAGATATTGGGCTATCACATACAAACATTGGAGCTCCTGTCTTTTCTTCACAAGAAGTAGAAGAATTTAACAAGCAGGAACTTCAATTAGGATTCATGCCAATGGAACCAGCATTTCGTGATGAAGTTGAAAAAAGATTAAAGGAAGAAGATGAACGTTTAAGGACTCAAATTGAAAATGAGGTATGAATAATAATATAATGATGGGTAAAAGTAGAATAACAAGAGGAATGTGTAATTGTAATTACAATTACATTCCCCTTTTCCATATTGCCAATTAGATGATGACAAATTCTATACCTTCGTTACATCAAGAATTTATAAATAAAATTAAAAAAGAACAAACTATTGATTCACCACCTAGGTCGTCAGTTCCATTACCACCATAGTATGTTTAATTAATTTGTTTACATGAAATTTATCATCACCTTATATATAAAAATATTATGCTGACATGAAAGGCATTCAGCAAGGGTGCTGATATACAAGCACAAGTTGATCTTGTAAAAGATTTGACACAACGGATAAATTTAGGTCCTACAAGTCTTCCTTCTGTGTATTTTTATGCATTTTACAACACATATATTAGGTATGAATGAATGAATTAAAATTTATAAGAGCATGGATTTCTATGTATGAAATTCTCTTTGATATTTAATCTTAAAAAAAAATATTATTATTACTTTCAACTAGTCTTAATTGTTTATCCATATCTGAAGATGCAACCCTTATAGCTGGGGGTTTTGCAGAATCTTATGTCAAGATATGGAGTTTAAAACATGAAAAATTAAGGGGACTTCAAGGCCGTATTAATACATTAGAAATGAATAACTGTAAGAAATTTCATGAACCTATTAAACAACACACACATATTTATAACTCAAAATGAATTTTTTTTAATAATTAATAACAACAACAACAATAATAAAGCAAATGACCTTGAAAATGTTAAAGAAAAAATAGGAAGTGATTATAAGAAGCTTCGTGGACATTCTGGTCCAATATTTGGATTAAGTTTTAATCCAGATAATAAATATTTACTTAGTTGTTCGGAAGATAACACAGGTAAATTATTCTTTGAATGCATAAAAACGAACAAATTATTAATTTAAATATAAAAAAAAAGTATTTCTTTTTAAAATATTTTAGTATTTTATTTGTTTATAATCATTAATCGATGATGAAAAAAGCTCGACTTTGGAGTACAGATCTTTATACAAATCTTGTGTGTTACAGAGGTCATAACTCACCTATTTGGGATATACAGTTTAGCCCTTATGGATTTTATTTTGCTACAGCATCTAATGATAGAACTGCTAGACTTTGGAGCTGTGATCATATTTATGCTTTAAGAATTTTTGCTGGGCATATATCAGATGTAGATGTAAATAGATGAAAAAAAAATGAATTAATATAATAATAATGATAATAATAATATTTTTATTATTAATTAATAAGAAAAAAATATTTTAATAAATATTTTATTAATAATTCTTTTTCTTTTAAAAGACTGTTAAATTTCATCCAAATTCAAAATATATCTTCACAGGGTCTAATGATAAATCTATTCGTATGTGGGATGTTAGTAGTGGGTCTTGTTTTAGAATTTTTTCTGGACATACTGGAGGAGTTATGTGTTTAGCTGTATCTGATGATGGTCGATTATTAGCTTCTTCTGGTAACCAAATTCTATTTAATATATCGACAATAAAAAATAAATCAAGCCAATTAATCAATCTATGTTAATATGCAGGTAATGATAAATCAATAATGTTATGGGACGTTGGAAGTGGAAAATGTTTAAAAAAATTAACCGGACATACAGAAATTGTTTATTCTTTAGATTTTAGTAAGGAAAGTAGTATTTTAGTTTCTGGTAGTGCAGATAAAACTATTCGAATTTGGGACGTTTTAAAAGGTATTTCAGTTGATTCTGTTGATGGTGATCATTCGTCTTCATCACCATCATCATCAACAGCAAACAGTTCAAAAAATAATGTTGAGGATACAAATAACACATCTTTACTGAATAAAAAACCCAAAGGAGCCAGCGTAAAACCATCAAAGTAATAATAATAATAATTTCTTTTTAATGTCATTATTACAAATTTATATATATAACCATTATCGAATGGATTGTAAGATTAATATATTTATTATTTATTTATTATAGGGATCTGCTGAATACGTTATGTACTAAAAATACACCAGTTTATGAAATTAAATTTACAAGGAGAAATTTATGTCTTGCAGCTGGTGCTTATAAGTCAAACAACTGAGGATCAAAAGCAAACAAAAATTAAAAATTTATAAAAAATTGATAAGAATGAAAGAACATAGAAATTTTTTACACGGGTATTCAATTTTGTTTCAATAATAATGAACATTCATCATTATTTGAATTTTTGAAATTTCAACTAAATAAAATTTCTCAAAGCGAATATACAAACACCTATAACTTTACATCAATATGTCAATGCCAACACAATCAATCCAATATCTGTTGACATGTTTAATTTTACCAATATTTTCACTACTATTGCTGTTACTACAATTCGGTTCTAATTTTAAAATCCTTGCTAATATTTTAGCCAGATAAATATTTTTATCCTTTGGCAAGTTTTTTTCTTTTTAAACTGTGCCATAATGTTCATTTTTTGTTGATTATATATATGACTCAAGTCTAAATGCTTTATATTTTGAAAAATTATTAAATTATTTTTCTATAACTTATTGATTTCGAATGTAAACCATGTTTAGCTTTAATTATTACTTGGCTTATTTACAGCTCGAACGCGACGCGGATGTATGTAAAATATGATAGGTGTAACAATAAGTTTTACACAAAGATTTTTTTAAAAAAAAAAAAAAAGATCAAAATATAAATATTTTCATATAAAAATTAAACATCCATCATGAGGTTTGCTCAATTATTTATTTAAAAAATAATAAAAATAATAATTAAACTGAAATTTTAATGAATTATTATTGTTATTATCAGTAAAGTTCAAGTGCCAGCCGTGAGGGAGTCAATCAGAACTGTTTTAGGTGAATCTGAAGCTAAAAAGCGTAAATTTGTTGAAACAATTGAATTACAAATTGGTTTGAAAAATTATGATCCTCAAAGAGACAAACGTTTTAGTGGAACTGTCAAGTAAATTAAAGTTACTGTTATTATTATTTTGTATTTATCATCAATTCATTAATATTAATATCATGTTATCAAAAAAAAACTTTTTTATAGACTTCCAAATCTTCCACGTCCAAAACTTTCTGTCGCTGTTTTAGGTGATGCGCATGACTGTGATCGTGCTAAAGAAATCGGCCTTGAATTCTTAAGTGTAGATGATCTTAAAAAACTCAACAAGAACAAAAAACTTATTAAAAAACTTGCTAAAAAATATGATGCATTCTTAGCAAGTGAATCTTTAATTAAACAAATTCCAAGATTATTAGGACCTGGATTACATAAAGGTAATCATAATCTCACTATTATTACCATTGTCACCATTAATATAATTAATTAATTAATCAATTAATTTATTATTAATCATTAACTTTTTAATGGAAAAAATTTTTTAGCTGGAAAATTTCCAACACCTGTAACTCATAATGATGATTTAAATGCTAAAGCAGATGAGTTACGTTCCACCATCAAATTCCAACTTAAAAAAGTTTTATGTCTTGGAGTAGCAGTTGGCCACGTTAATATGAGTGAAGATGAATTAGTTGCAAATATAATGTTGAGCATTAATTTCTTGGTTTCTCTACTTAAGAAGAATTGGCAAAATGTTAGAAGTTTATATATTAAATCCTCGATGGGTAAACCTCAACGTTTATATTAAACGATATTTAACGCAAGAAAAGAATAATATAATTGCTGTAATACCCTTTTTTTCTAAATTTGATAAAATCAACTATTGATATTTTTTTTTTCGATAATAATAAAAGATTTTGTTTATTTATTGTTTAGCTTTGCCCAAATTTTGTAACACGGGAAATATGTCGTTTCTTAATTACTTTGCTAGCAATTTCTAGCTAAAGATTAACAAGCGCCCCCAAAACTTTCGGGACGGTTTAATGTTCTTTATATAGTAATAGCTATTTCTTGGTCTGCACAATAAATATGAGCATCTATACCATATCTTTTAACAAATTTCACTAATATCAACTTATCCAAAAAAGCATCGGATAATCCTTTCATTAAAAACAATAATTTTTTCATTATGTTTCACATAAGAAAAGGTAAAACTTGTTTCTTCTATCATGAACTGTGAAAAGTTTTCAGGTCGCAAAAGAGTATTATTCTCAATATATCGAACTTGTTCATAGAATGTTAGATAATAATTCTTTAATTCTCTGATCCCAAACTTTCAATGCCAGTAAGTGATTCCATTGCGCTTTAGTCATTCTTCATAACAAAAGTGGGAACATTGGCGTGAGAGGTTCCATCGTGAATTCCTTGCCTAAAACAGTTCCACTAACGCCAAGATAAGGACCTACGAGGTAGAGAAGGAAAGCAGTGTTAAGACCTTGACGTATTACATTACTTCCGTTTAAGGCAATTCGTTTTGCATAAGATGCGCAAGCCCGCACACATTCACATCAATTCCCTTCCCCAATCTCATTTTTTATTTCTCCAACAAAGAGTACAATGATAACAACAGAGCCTATATCAGCTTCTTGATGGTTGGCAGGAAGCGGTATCAACAGGTTCATTAAGATAATTAGATGTCTTTCATTTTCATATTTGAAAACTTTCGCCATCAATTCAACTGACTCTATGACCGATCCACAGTCATCTTTCATAATTTCAATTTGGTGACAACTTGTTTGAAAAGATGCATGTGTTCTATTATATAATGTAATAGGTGTACTTGCACGTGGCCTGTAATTGTAAACAAGGGGTTCTTTTTTCTGAGCCTTTAACATTTCATGGGTTTGCAAAATAATGATGGTGTTTTCATTGTTGCTATATGTCTGATCTTCTGTTTGGTTTCTTCTCAAGTATTTTCTTTTGCTTTTCTCTTGGTAATTACATTTTTTACCTGAACTAGTGTTGGCGTAGTAGTAGAAGAGTTAGTAGTATTGTAAAACCATAATATGGACAGATGATTTACGTATAAAAAAAGATAGAATATTGTGCAGATAATATTTCAAAGAAGTTAATTTTATCATCAAGGTATATAACCTAGCATTTTTATTGTGAGATCTTTTACTTATCATTTTTTCAATTATTTTTTCAATTCAGCAACTTCATTTTCTAAATGTTCGACCTTTCTTTCAATTCTTAAAAAGAATGGTTATTTTGTAAAGATCAGATTAATATTTGCAGCATTGATCATAATTGAGCGATAATAATATTCGCGTAGTAGATAATCGAATATTTTTTGTAATCGGTCGATAATAATAATCAGTCAAATCAAAATTTTGATAATAATAATCGAATAATCGTAAATACCCGATTATTATTATTATTATTATTATTATTATTATTATTCGCCTGTATCATTTTTTTTATTTTATTATTCACATTATAGGTTTTCTATTCGAATAAAATAAATAATAAAACGAACAAAACGAACAAGAATAATAAAATTTTACATATTAATATTAATGACGATAAAAATAATTTACAGTTGCAATGTGTTCAGTGAAGAACAAGAAGTGAAGTGTGAAGCCATTTCACAGTTGTGGATGGAAAAGTCAAATATATTTTTTTGACTTTCGAAACCATTTATTTCTGAAGGAAACTCTTAAAATTAAAACTACTTCATTTAGTTAGATTCGAGCCAAGTCAAATAAAATTATTTATAGATTCGAATCGTATTTTGCAAAAACTTATGATTCATTCGAATTTATTTTCAACTTTGAACACATTGCAAGGTTACAGATAAAATTGCATTTATAAGAAAACAAGGTCTTAAAGCATATTTAAAATGTATTTATGGACGAAAATCCCGAGTCAGATTAATAATTGTCTTACGCAAAGCATTTTAAAGATAATGAATTTTCAAAAGGGTTTGTGTATCATGTAGATAAAAAGTGATGTAATCAGAAAAAAAAACCGACATTTTAAGAACATTTTTCAAATATTGAGATGGCATCCATAACCAGAAAAATTTCACATCAAGCATTATTTTTAGATTTATATATCACGCTAAGGAGCAATTTGTCATAGATAGTGTATTTCACTCATTCCATTTATTGGGAGTTGGTAGGGAAGAAAGAGCAATAACAGATCGATATTCACGAAGACTTGTTTCATGATATAATTATTTAAATAAAAAGGTAAAAATAATGAAAGCTATATATATCTTGATTTCCTCTCTCAAAAGACATCACCAAATTTACCATTTGTTAGTATAAACATTTTTAAAATAAAGCATCTATATATTGGGAGCTAGAATGATATTCTAAATTCTATGATGGAAATATTAATATTAATAATTAAAATAATTTTATGTTTATAATAACATTATATGTACAAATAAATTATTTCTTTAAATATTTAAATACTCCCTTTCTGAACCTATATTGTTTTAATAATAATATCAAAAAAATTATCATCAAATTTATTCCTGCAGTATTAAGCCAAAAATTTTGATTTTTCCATTTTTTTATTGCTTCAGAATATCTCATAGTTGAAAATGTGACCATCTGATACAATGGCAAAAATCTTTGAGGAAATAATCGATGCATGTAATTTTCTAATTTTCTTCTTATCAAAAACCAAGGATTTATAACATTACTTCTCATTTCAATATAATTATACATTGCTAAATCACATATGGCTATCGCATCAGGATGACGAAGTGTAGTATAAATTTCTAAAGCCTTTGCAATTTTATTATCGTCATCAACATTGTTGTTGTTTCTAAAAGGCGAAATCTTGTATTGTTCAAAAATCTTATCAAGTGCTTCAACATCTTGGAATCCACAATTCATACCTTGCCCAAAAAAAGGAACCATACTATGAGCTGCATCACCTAATATTACAACACGATTCTTGTAATGATAAGGATTACACTAATAAAAATTGATTAACAATTAATTAATTAATAAACTTTTTTAAAAAAAATTAATAATTAAAAAAAATTTTTACTTTAATAGAAAAAAGAAATTCTTTTGGGTTCCCAAAAAACTCTCGTTGAAGTTGCTCTTTACCAATTAAAGGAATAGAGTCGGGAAAATATTGTTTAAAGAATAAAATCAAATCATCATTTGTTTTAATTGATTCAAATTTTTCATTTGGCGCAAACAAAGTGCATGTAAATGATTTATTCTATTTTTTTTTTTTTAATTAATTAAAAGGAAACAAGAAAAATAAAATGTTAATGGAAACTCTCTTAAATTATTTAAAAACGATAATTAACAAACCTTATTTGGTAAAGCTATCATCATAAATGAATGTCTTGGCCAAATATGTAAATAATTCGGATCAATTGCATATTCTTCTTCTTCATTCTCATTAATTATTGGAGGAATGGTAAGTTCACAATATAAATGATTTATATATTCACGTTGGAAATTCATTCTTTAATTTATTTATTTATTTATAATAATAAAAAAAATTTTCAAATAAAGTTATTTTCCATTTTCTTCCAATAATTATAGCAGATGTAAATATAATATACCTAGTCCATACCTGACAACACGCATTAATTGATTTCTAACAATAGAATGAGCACCATCAGCTCCTATTATCAAATCAGCATTGTATTTAACTTCCGTTTCATTTGATCTATTAAATAAATATTTTTGAATATTGTATCAACTAATTATTAAATTATTAAAATTAAATATGAAAATCAAAAAACAATTCATTTCTTGCCTAATTTTAAATTGAAGTGAACCATTATCAAAATCACAACTTTTCAATTGATGCTCAAAATATATTTTAACATTATCAAATGTTTGAGCTGTATCCAATAATAATTCAAGGAGAGCTGTTCTTTCTACTGAATATATGCATCTCTAAAGTAAAAAAGAAACATATTTATAAATAAATATTTTTATATTATTAACAGTATATCAAAGATCTTAATTCGTTACCTTATAAACAACATCATATATGTTACTAACAAGTTTAGTGTTATTACCATTACCATCTACATGAATCATTCTACCTTTCATCGGAAGTCCACTATCCAAAACCTTTTTCACAAAATCTGATCCAACTTCAGCCAATGCACTTAATCCTCTTGTTGAAAGTGCTAAATTGATTGATTTGTTTATAACATTATTTTTATTCTCTGGAATCCTAACATCTGAATATGGTGATTAGTGTGGATTTGTATATGTCAAAGTATATTTGTTTATTTTATATTTATTTTTTACCTTTACGAAGTTCAAATAAACTGACTGACCAACCACGTTTTGCAAAGTAAATTGCTGCAAGAGTACCGACAAGTCCTCCACCTACAACAGCGACACTACTAGGTCTTAAGGTGTCTTTCTCATTTTCAGAATTCATTTTTTTAATAATTTAAACCGACTTCCCCGTTCATTGATTATTTATAAAAATGTCTAAAACGACAATGATTAACATGTTAATATATCAGTCACATGACATTGCAGATCAAGAGAAATTCGTGATGATGTAGCCCATATGGGCTATTTCGTTGGTGCAGAATAACCCTGAATGGGTTAAAATAGCCCGTAGTGGGTGATATATCCCATGTTAGGCTAAATAACCCACGGGCTACTAATTAATTAACATGTTTATAAGGAACTTGAAATCGACCTACTGTAAAAATAATTTTGTAATAAGTTTTATAAGTTAGAAATAGCTTGATTAGCTTCGACTAAATAAAATAAAACAAAATTATCTGTTAATAAAAATTAATTTGTTAATAAACCTATTTATTCTGATCCACATAAACACAAAATAATTTAAAAATACATTCTTCCAAAAGCATTTGTTCATAATTAATTTCGTCGCCCGTAATTAGTTTTGTAATTAATTTCGTAATTACATTTTTAAAGAGGAAAAGTGGTAATTAATTATGATAATTACGAATTACTTATTTACGGTAATTGCCATTCCATGTATAGTTTTATATATACATCATGGTGATATTTAATATAACAGCATTAAATTACAGGAATTAAAATTTATGCAATTTACTTTATAAAGAAGTAATATCTTTGCTTATTCTTCTTAAAACTTAAAACGTAAATATTACACAAAAGATCAATAATAAAGCCTTTGATTTGTCCTCATTGTAAAATGTTAAATGCAGTAAACAGTGAAGTAAATACATTTCTCGATGGTTTCCACATTAACTTGCCATGTGAATTCACTCAAATTTTTGCTTGTAGCTGTCAATTTCCATCGATTTTTGAAATAGGCTTTTGATTTTCTACCTTGGTAATTGAATTACTATTGCAAGTTTCTACTTTGGATTTAATTTTTCCCTTGTTTAGTTTCTTTTCAATTCTTGATTTTGTGATACAGAAATTGTTTAGTTTAATAACTGTTCTTTTTATATTTTGCATTTTATTATTATAAATTCATGACATTTAAGAAAACAATTCAATGATCTTTATCAGAAAAAAAGTTTCTTTAAAATAAAAGATGAGAAAATATTTATATGCCAGAAGTTAAAGAAATTTTTGAACTCAAATTGAAAAACGTGATTTTTCAGGGGTTTTTATTGCTTTTCTTTTGAGATTTGGTTTTCTGCCATATAAAACACTAGCCATATAACTGGCTGAGGAGAATGCTTTACTATTTTTGATACTAATTTCGGATAGGAGGACCCTGAAAATTTTTTCTTTTCACTTTATCTAAATTTTTAATGCTTACTTGTTTTCGCTTAATAATTGTAATATTCCCGCTTTAGTGTAATATCATCTCATAGCCTTTTCAATTGAGTCCGATGCTTCTTCACATTTACCTGCATTCTTTTGAGAAACAGCTTTATGATAATAAAGATCACGCAGGCGATTATTTCCACAAGCTTGTTTTTTGCCCAATTCTATTGCCTTATCAAAAAAAATCTATAGCATCTTTGAATTCTCCTGCTATTTCTAACACTTTCCCTCCCATTCCATAATACTTTGCGGCATTTTCAAAATCCGCTATAGAACTATCAAAACCTGACTCATCTGGCTTATGCAAGAGAGGACATAAGCATATGTAAGTATTTAGCTGATAATTTATCTCAATAATTTTTCTAAGCTGGTTATATAATTGCATTTTGTTATTTCAAAATTAAACTTTAGTTTTAACTTTATCGTGATGATATTTTTCTGCTATCTCAAAAAAAATTATGAGATTGGAGTCCTGTGTTACTTCTGAATTCGGGCTCCATATTATTTATTTGTGTCAAATAGCCTTAGAATCCGATTAATATTCAAGAAAGTTAATAATTGAATGAGAATTTCAGCATTTATTTAAAAACTTTGTAAATAATGCTTGTTGACCATCCTTGACAGTGAATGAAGAATGCGAAGAAATTATTATCGCATAATCAAATTCCATATCGTTTCAATTTGCCGTTGAATTAAAGAAATTACAACACAAATCGTTTTTCTACAATGATAGTGAAAATCTGCAAGTGAGCCCTATAATAGGTTAATATAAAACGAATCTACTTAACTTGAAAAGGAAATAATTAGTAAAGTTTTTCAGCCCATGCGGACAATTTCTGAAAGATTACATCTTTTTATCCCTCAGTTCGTAGGGATAGAGCTTCAGCCTGGGAAAACATATAAGCGGGATATCCCCCCTTATCGATCTTTGGGTATCGGTCGGATAATTCACTCAAGATCTACGACCAGGTGATCAGAGATATATCCGTGCATTTATATTTATCCCTCGCCAGGCTAAAGCTGTATCCCTCCGAACACAGGGACCTACCCGAAAATCGTCCGCATATGGTGAAAATTTTTTCCGCAAAACGATTTTTTCCCACCAGGGCGTGGCACTTGAAGAAATTCAGATTTTCACGATTTTTTTCCCAACGTCGAATAAAAGTGGGAGCATGTGACACTAGCATATTATGAATTTAATTTTCATTCATTAATTTAATCCCGAAGAAATTCATTATAATATATTATAAACATGTTTCGCATGAAAACACTTATGCTTTACATACAGTTCATTCATTTCATTTATATATATACAACTCATAAACATGGCATTGCATGTAATAAATCGAGATAGATACTTAAATTCTTATCCAGTAAAAGCGAGACGATCAAACTCGTGTTATATATATTAATATATAATGATAAATGAAAAATCTGAATTTATTAAAATAGATATCTTATAACACAAATATACAAATATAATTATCTTTTTTTTTTTTTACCAAAAAAAAATGTTTCGAGAAACTTTACCACTAGAACTTTTAAAGGAAACATTTACATATATCAAAGATGATTATAAAACGCTATATTCTTGCATTCTTGTTAATAAATTATGGCACCATATCAACATTTCAACTTTATGGAGAGATCCGCTGTACTCTACCGATAGTATCAAAATATTAATTAATTGTTTGTTGGTAGAAGATAAAGAATTTTTAAAAAACAACAACATCGAATTAGATAAATTTGAATTACTTGAAAATCCACCATTATACAATTATGCAAAGTTTGCAACTGATTTAAAATTTTGGGAGATTGATAATAAGTTTACAAAGCTAATAGGTGGCTATAATCCTACAACAATTAGCCTTTTAAAGAAAAGGTCGACAGACTTTATTTTAGATTATTCAAAAACTATCAGAATACTTAGAACTACTGGTTTTGATTATGGCATTGTTTCTGAATGGCCAATTAATCATCCTAGATTTAGTATTTGCTTTCAAAATCTTTGTGAATTACAATGTAAATCTTTTGATAATAATAAATTATTTGATAAATTGGCACAAACTTGTAAAAACATTAAAGTATTAAGATTGCGTCATAATGATTTTATTAATAATGGAAATGATTATAATCTGGCACAATTAATTAAAGCACAAAATCGAATCAAAAAGTTGGTTATTTCTGCATTAACAGACCTAACTTTATCAGCTGAACTCAGAAAAGCATTATTAATTCATTCAGAATCAATAATTGAATATTCAAGTGATGGAGGAATTCATTTTGATCATTTATTAATACCAGCATTAAAAAATTTAAAATGCTTAAAATTTTTTAATTATAAAAATATTCATACAGAATATTTAAGATCTGTTTCACTTCCAACTATTGAAGTTGTGGAAGTATTTAATTATAAAAAACCTTTTCTGTTAGACCTGTCAGAATTTATCAAAAACAATGGAGAAAACCTTATAACCATAAATATTGATGGAAATATAAATTATTCAAAAGAACTATTAAATTCAATTAAGCAAAAATGCCATAACCTAGAGGATTTAAGAATAAGCTATAATAACAATTTAGATCAAAAATTAATTGAAATAATTAATGATTGCAAAAAATTAAAATACATAGAATTAAGAAAATTAACCTGGAATAGTGGAATAGATGGTGATGAAACACTTGAGGTTTTAAATCAATTGTTACCAAAAAATTTATATGATATTGGTTTTGAAAAAAACGTTACATTTTCTAATGGTATTAATAATTCTTCAGTACAATTACCTTTTAGAATAAAATTATTTAAGAGATGATTTCATTATTTTCAATGAAAAAAAATATATGGGATGCAACAAGCAGAAAGGTACACATTGGGATTTTTATCAATTTCAAGTTAATGTCATGTCTATATATGTAATATTGTCTTAAAGAATATTGTTATCTTAGAAACCACACCAACTTAGCCTAATAAAATTTTCCTTTAAAGTTGTAAAAACACTTCAAATGCAAATCTCTTTTTTCAGTTCTTGTCAGTTTTATATTTCACCTTCTTTTAATTATTTTATTAATAGAATTTAATAGAATCAACAGTTAATAATATTCATAATTTTATTGACCTTTTTATATCCGACTTTGCAAGTAGAAATCCGGGGAGCAAGAGTGATGGAATTAGGCTCTTGGTGTGAAATATCATTCTCTGTCGGCCCATTGAGCAGATATTTCATCCCAAACATTTTTTTGCACAAGAAAAATTGTGGCTTGGGTGTCTATCAATAATATCTGAATAGATGTTCCCGAAAAATTTTTAATTGGGTAACCAAAGAGTGGATTTTTCAATTCCTGGAGTTTATGAAATGAAAAAGAATATTGACACTTCTTTTGTTTCGCTCAATAATCAAATACCTTCCTTCTATTAGAGAAAAAAAATTTTTTTTTGTTAATTTAACTGCCAGTTGGATAATCTTCATCTTGAGGAGATTATATAGGAAATTTAAAACGTTATTAGTCAAATGAATTGGACAAAGGAAATCTCTTTACAAAGATGATAAAGATTTGGTAACAAATTTTTTTGAAATAAAAATCAATTCAATTAGGTGTGCGAATGAAAGGTAGATAGCAGTAGTTTAATTAAAATGGAAGATGCAGCAATTATTATTATGAGCTTTCAAATTAAAAGATGATTTTGTTGGTTTGGCCAATGGATTTCTTTATTATATTTTTTGCATATCGGCAAGAAATTGTCAGACTTTGACCATGGAATACTCAAAAGTTACTCTACAGGTAACAATTACATGTATTTTAAACTCGAGTCAAGGATTAATCGAGTTTTTTAAATTTGAATTATGATTTGATCCAATCTGGTTCATTTTATTGCCGTATTAATATTAAATATAATTCTAAAAAAAATTGGGTCAATTATGAATAACATTGTAAGAAAAAATTTTAACAAGATAATAATATATATTTGATTTAGTGGATATTTTTTAAAAATCCATATATTAATATGTCACTTATCCCTTAAACTGTCCATATTTTCGAATAAGGGAATTTCGAAAATTTTATTGGTAAATTACAAAATTCCACCAAT
>CAJVPN010001184.1:0-16743 GCA_910592215.1 Entrophospora candida
TAAATTACTACAAAAACATATAATAGACCAAAAAATTGCAATGGTTGAGCAAGTAGTGCCAAAATGGTATCTGTGATATGATTTATTAGATAGATAATTAGATAGTATAATATTAATATTAATATGCACTATTACTATGACACTTCCTTGATCGACCATCTATCTAAATGATCCATCAGCTTATTATTTGAATTATTTGACTTCAAAAATGCTTCGTTCCTTAAGAAACGGATCAAACGTTGTTAAACAATTACCTATAATCAGAAAAGGAATTATTACCACAATTAGCACGAAGTCTCCACGGAAAAAGCAAATCGCCATAACTCCTGGTTTGTTATGGGGAAATAAACAATTAGAACATTTCAGAATAGCGATAAATGAAGTAAAAGATTTCGAAAAAATTTTTCAAGAAAGCCCTCCAAAGATTGAAAGTTTATCTGAAGAAATAAAAGAGGCATTTTCTATAGATCTATCTAAGTTAGACATTTTATATAATATAGATTGGGGAAAGATAGGACATAAACAGGTTTCCAGAGTCGTAAGATCTTTACTGGCAGTAACAAAGACTCATAGAAACGTTGAACATCAGGAAATTAATTTAGCATAAACTTGCATAAATCTTACAACACTGACATAATATTGAGTAAATCTTACAGTGCAGATGTAAGGTGGTCTTGCAAAAGAACTACTTGAGCTTTTTAATTACGATGAAGGAGATCTGCGGATACAATGCCGCGAAGAAATGAAACTAGAAATGTGTGGTTCAACAACAAGCACAAAACCTGATGTCTGCATCGAAACATCTCATCTCATGATAAAACTATTAATTAAGGAAGACAAGAATTACCAAGTTTTCAATATAAATACCGTTGCTGAACCACAAATCATAGCTGAAGCAATAGGTGCATTTCAGGAAAATAGCAAATTTGGACAACCTTTAGAATCGCAGTTGTTGCCTTGTATAACCATGCTCGGAACCTGTCCTGCGTTCTATTTAATTGGAGTAGCTAAGGAGCTAGCGGAATGTGTAAGAATTGGAGACCACCCTAAGGAAAAGGCTATTGTTAAAAGATATGCTATTTCGGCACCAATAATTCCAATGGGAGATGCGATGCTGTTACAAAATCATAGGCATCATATATTTCAATGTTATGAAGCGTTTAGAAAGTTCGTAGTAAGAAACATGTAGAAATATACTTTTTTTAAACAAGTGATATAATAATATTTTGTATTACAATTACGCATAAAAAAAATTTTTTTTTTCATTTTACAAAATGTAAAAAAATTAATCTATATATAATTCAAATAATAACTTCCCATGATAATTCATCCCCAGGACATACATTTTTATATAATTTGGATTGCTGCTTGTATCGAATGTTTTTACTTACGTCAAGTGTGCTAAGGGCTTTTATTTTAGTCAAATCGTCAAGATAACCCTGGTGAGAAACTGCTGTTAGTCAATACTTTAGTTCGTCATACATCATTATTCGAAATTCCATCCATTACCAAGATTCATTCGAAAATCCACAATAATAATTCTTTTTGGATATTTGATTATTCAAAAAGGGGATTAATGAACTCCAAATAAATCTCGAGGATTATCTTTGTGATTTTAAAAATTTTATATCAATAGTTTGTAGTTTAGGTTCTCATAAACAAATGACTAAAACTTTATATTCTTGTCACGTCTAAAAGGCTTGTTATTAAAAATAAACTGATTCCAATAAAATTGATTAGATCAAAAAAAATTTTCACGATTTTTAAAATAAAAATTCAGAGTTAACTGAAGCTGAGCGAGGAAAAATTTTAGGTCTAAGAATAGGTGATTGCGATAGGATCAGCGGATTAATATTATTGTTATTACAAAATAAAACTTTCTTTCGGTTTAAAGTAAAATTTTCTATGAGCTTTTGTTGGGAACTCGCCAAGTTTCGCGTTGCATGTTATATTGTTATATCGTTCACAATTTTCATCGTTTCTTGATTTTTTTAAATTCAGTTCTTTCGATCTTCTTGCTCAGAATTGATCCTTCCGTGCTTTTCTCTTGTTCGTTTCTCTTTTCTCTTATACTCATAAAAGACGAACTATAGGCCGATACCCTTTATTCCCATTTCTTGATCACCGGATCCCAACATTAATTTATCATTTTTTAAATCCCTTTCTTTCTTTCAAGTTTTATTCGATTATTCGTCTTCTTTTTTTACTATTACGGGTCTTTTGACGTTCTTCCAGTTTATCGAAAAGAACTGTTTTGTTGGTGGTTGGCGGCTCGTCATTTCAAAATCATAATAATAAAATTGAATAATTTTTTAGATTAATAAAAGATTGCATATAATGAAAGTGTTCACGACTCATCATGTCGGTTAATTTAATAAAATTGTTTAGACGGTGAAATTTTGTCGTATTTTGTGATTATCTTGTAACCATTCTGATGAAAACAGAGTTATTTCTTTATCAAGGGAGCAGGTAATTATCTACATTTTAGAAAATTTTAATAAATTTGGGAGAAGGAAAGGCATCAATTATAAGTGGAATTATGAATTTTTATTTTTGTTTAAAAACTTTTTTTTTTTTTTAAAACAAATAATTTAAAAATATAAAAACAATTTTCTATCAAATTATATAATTAATTTTTAAATCTAAAGCTTTTTCTTTTTAAAAGGACTAGCATCAAAGAATTTATTATCAGTAGTGTCCCACATATTGCTTTCAACAAAGCTTATTAATTTTTCTTTTGACTCGGTAGTATTATTTAATAAATGTTGAAAATCAGGTGATAAAATTTCTTTGTTTGACGCTAATCCTTCCTCTACCGCTTCCATAATTACAGCTGCTGCAACCTCAGCTGATACACGTCTGATACGTTTTAAATCGGGATAAAGAAGTCGTCCTTCTGCTTTCTCCTTAGGTGATACCGAGTTTGCTAATGCTGATGCTGCAGCATATATTTGCTTGTCGGTGATTTTTTTTGCTTGTGCAAGGATGGCACCTAATCCTAATCCGGGACTAAATAGAGAGTGTGTTTATATTTAAGTAAATGAATGAATATATGCATGTAAAATATAACATGATTTAATTTTATAATAAATAGGATAAAAATACTTACAATATGTACATATTATTTCCTTGACCTGGATAATGTACTTTTTTAGTTTCAGGTTCAACGTATTGTGGAAAAGCTGTACCTGAAGCAAATATTACAGTATTATTTGTATGTTTCATAGCCTAAAATATAAAAAATAATTATAATTATTAGTTGAGGAATCTGTTGAAAAATTTCTTCAAAAAAAAAAAAAAAAAAAAACATCATACTTCTTCATATGTACATTCAGCATTATCAGAAGGGTTAGATAGTGGAAATATGATTGGTTGTTTGTTGAGTTCAGCCATTCTTTTTAATATTTTCTCGTTGAATACACCATGTGTAGATGATAAACCTATCAAACAAGTTGGTTTAACGTATTCGATCACTTCCTCAAGTGTTTTGTATTGTCGACCATTGTTATCTGATCTCGCAAAATAAACTTTATGTCGCGCCAATTTGTCACCACGATCTGACGTTACTAGCCCCTATTATATTGGTAAAATAGATATTAACATTTTCATTAATTAATAATGTTTAACCAATTAAATTTTTCCATATATATTTAATTATTGATTTAATACTACCTTAGTGTCAACCAACCAAACCAATTTTTTAGCATTTTCTTCACTCATATTATGTTCAATCATGAAAAACTCAAGTAATTGTTTTGCAACACCAACACCCGCAGACCCAGCACCAAAAAATACCAAACGATGTTCTTTTGGATCAATATCTTTTGTTAATTTGACGGCATTTATGAAACCCGATAAAATCACACCGCCGGTTCCTTGGATATCATCATTAAAACAAAATGTGTTTTCACGATATTTTTCTAATAAACCAAATGCCTACAATAAATAACAAGAAAAATGCTTATTATTATTATTATTACTACTACTATTATTATGGATTAATGACACCTAATATATTTATATTCTGTAATATGTGAGAGATATACTAACATGTTCTGAAGAGAAGTCTTCGAATTGAATTAAAAGTTTTGGATATACTTCAATCAAAGATTTGACAACAGCATCCATAAAAGAATAAAACTGTTTGATTTGTTTTTTTTAAAAAAAAAAATATTATTGATATTATTATTTAGCAAATTATTAAAGCTAACAATCAATATATACATAATCACTCGCTCACAAAATAACAAATATATATATATATACCTCGGTATCAGATACTCTTTTTTGTTTAAGCCCAAGGTAAAATTCATCGTTTAAAAACTTTTCATTATTTGTACCAAGATCAACAGTGATAGGCAAAGTACGACGAGGATCAATTCCAGCAGCAGCAACATATAATTGCAACTTTCCAACCGGAATACCCATGCCATTTACACCTAAATCACCCAAACCCAAAATTCTAGAACCATCAGTGATGACAGTAATTTGTGGAGTTAATGATTTGTCAAATTGATATGGTTGAAAATTTTTTATGATTTCTGTTAAATTGGATTTGTCTTTGAGTGAAAGGAAAAGACCGTCTGGTACACCAGGTGGTGCAAGGAATGGGTAAATATTTGAGTATTCTAAACATGCGGTTCCAACAGTTGGAGTATATACTAACGGTGTGATTTCCTAGATGATTTTGGTTTTAGAAGAAAAATTTTTTAAAAAATTTACAATTAATACAAAATAAAGTATAATCAAGAGATCTCCAACACCTTTCTATATATGTCTAATTATATTATTACCTCTAATTCTTCCATCAAGATACGGTAAAATAATCTAACATTAGTGTTTCTTAACCAAGCAAGGAACGTGTATTTTTCCAATTCAGTTGATTTAGACCGCAATTGAATCAATGCACGTTTCTTCTGTTGTTCAATTGATTCAACGCCATATGGACTAAGACCAGTAATCTTCAAAGAATTACGTGTTTGATGAGATGTGGAAGTTCCTTTATTAATTCGGAAATAGGTAAAGATTTAATTTAGCATTTATTTTTGGAGAAAGAGTATAATGTTGAGTGTAAGTTGAAAAATAATTCGAGATGTGTGGAAGAAGGAATTTAATTATAAAAATTATTATTAAAAATACACACAATTTTAAAATTTATTTACCTTGATTAAGATAAGGAGATTTAGAGATACATTGAACGATTTTACTATTAATATTACCATTTACACTTGGGCCACGCATTTTTCAAAATGGTTAATATTATTTTAAATTTATTATAATTTTTGAAAACAATCCTTTTCAAAGATGATTACACAAAATCGGTTCAATTGGAGTATTACTATTGCTATTGCTATTGTTTAACAGGACCAGAGTTGGTATTTGTTGTTATAGTATTTATATTATTGATTTTTGAGAAATGAAGTTTTTTGTAAAGAAAGAAAGAAAATTTTTCGCTTATATAATGATGAAATTTGTTGTGAAACCATGGTGATTTCTTTATCAAGTTCCTCTTTACTAAAATTGTTAATTCAATTAATTATTTTGTTTGATATGTACGAAATTAATTATGAAACGCTAAAGTGTATAGTAGTAGTGGAAAAAGAAAATTAATCGTGTTTATAAACATATCCTGATTTGATGATATAATTATGATGATTGAATAAAAATATAGTTAAAGAAACTAACTAATTTACTAATTAAAAAATTATTGTATTAGTATTATAAATATTAGTAGTTCCGGTTTTTTCCGGTTTTTTCCTGATTATTATTATTTACTATTATAAAAATGCAAGATTCATCTTTGATCAAGCGACTTGGCATTCTGTGTGAAATGTTTTACCCACAAAACCTTTTGACTCACCAAACAAATCAAACTGGTATATGGTATTAACATAACAAATGTGTCACAAATACAAATTTTTAAGTAAATAAAAACATTATTATCTATCGTGGAAACTTTCTTTTTGGTCTGTATAATTAACTGTTGTAGTAACATTTGTAATTATGATCTTCGTCATAATCTGAAGAATGTGACTATATACTTGTATAATAAGAAATAAATAATTTGAATTTTATAAATTCACAAAGTTCATAGTTATAGAATTATAGAGCCGTTATTTCGATACAAATACAGATTCGCCATTTTCATCGTCATTGCACCAAACTTTTACCTACTCGACATTATCAATTTCTTGTTCTTGCTCTTGGTGGCTATCACCATTGTTATTATTATCATAATTGAAAATTATCTAGATGTGACATGTCTGTGAAGATACCATCAAACAAACTCGACTCCATTCCCTATGTTCCATTTATGACCAAACCTTTGGGTGAAGCTCCTTCTTTATGTACAATGTCAGCATATATTTATTCACTTACACCCCGAGATTCATAAATTGCTAATAATAAATGCTAAACTAATTAATAGGTGAAAATGAAATTATCACTCCCTTTCCTATTGTATTATTGTATACAGCCGAGTCTTTCCTTTTAGAGGTACAAATCTCACCGCAAATTGTTATCCATCTTAGATCCATCAGGAAAATTAGTATATATACTAATATGTAATTTATTGACAAAACGGGGAATTCGCGTTTAAAATGTGTATCATGTGGTTATAATACGTATAAAACCCCGTTTCTTTACTTCTGCAATTGGGAAAATTCTATATTAAATGTCATCGTGAGACTGGAGAACTAATTTATGCATTTTCAAACGTTTGTATTAGATATATCAAATTGCGAATTTTTTATCTATATAGATTTTGGGACGAAAAGATGTGAATATATAAAGGTTTCTATAACAGGTACTTCGAAATGCAACTTTTTAATATATCATATCCTAAAGCTTTATGAGGTCAGATTAGTCTTTTTGATTTTATAAAGGATAGTTGGAAATTGTATATTCAAGTCCGAAAGACTGCCGTTTCTTCAATTTAAAAGATATGTAAATATTTGATTTATAATCATTTATTAATAAATATTCCATCAACCTCTTGGATTGTTTCTACACGCTTACTTTTATCATTATTATTGTTTAATATGTGATGTACGTGTCACATAACATGATGGATTCATTCGTCTGGGAATCTTACAAATAATTTTTGAAACCTCGATTTTTACTATTTGAATCATTTGGATATTAATATATATTACAAATATAACCCTGGATTTTGTCCATGTAGTGGTATGCATAGTAATAGTAAGATGCAGTAGATAGCCACTCTTTTAAATACAAACCCCCTATTCCTTTTTGGAGGACTAAATGATGACAATATGTTAACCATAAAATGACATGGAAAAGTCATTGTAGCCACTAAAATAACAAGTATTTTGTGCTGCATACTATTGCTGGCCTACTGATTACTATTAATAGTATTTGTGTTTGTTTATTTTTTTCTCAAGCAAGCAAAAAAAAAAAAGATACAATTGAAACCAAAGTTTTAAGTCATCAAAAAAATTAGTTCTTTGGGTTTATGGTTAAATATTGATCCATGTGGCAGAAATAAGTTGATCACTTGACCCAATCAGGTGATTTTTTGATGCAATTAATTGAGTTAACAAAGAGGATGATGATGTAGAAGTTATTGTTTCACCCATAATTAGCTGGGTGGTTGCTGATAATAACGAAGTACAAGCAAGAGTTTCAACCTTTTATTTACGTTAATGAAAGTTGGCCGTTTGACGCAGCAATGAGTCTCAAGACCGCACGTGCACCATAATAATAATAATGACATTATTAAATCTAATTTAAGTGGACTGATCATCAAACAAAAATAGTTTCAAAAAAACTAGCTGCAATTACTTACTTTATCCATTGGGTTACAACCATTTTTATACATCATCAAAAGTTTCAGCTGATCTCCTTAACCTTATTATATATTTATATATCACAATAAAATATTTATTAAATTCTCATCATCATCACCCTTCCGAAATTCCAAAAAAAATTTACAATGTACGTGAAATTTAATTTTTTATGATCTGAAATAACAAGTTTTTCATTTGAGCATTTTATTGCTAGTCATTCGTTTGACCTTCTATACATCCTATACAATGAGAAATGCACCAACACTAACCAACGCTCAAACCCTTTGATTCAAGCTCAATTTCCTGTCTTGTGTTCAGCAAGCCCCCAGGAGGTCTGCACATAAATCTTCAAGTTAATGGTTTTAGTTTATCGTTGAATTCTACAAGCGCATATATATATATATATATAATTGAGATTCTATAAAAATTTTTTTAGATATTAATATGTTGGGATGTAATTAATATGGAATATATTACGATACATTTACTATAGTATTGCAAAAGGTAAATCGGCCGACTTGGTTAAATTATTTTTAAAATGAAATTGCTGATATTGTGGATTTTGTTGAGGATTCTGAAATTGTAATCAATTGACCGATACTCACGTCAAGTTGTGAATTTTCCAGAACGAATTTACCAACAATCAACATAATTGTATTTGGTTCGATCTTATGCTATTTATCGGCAGAAGTGAACATTTTGTAGAGCGATATTCGACGAATTAGTTGTCATCATATCTATATGTGCCATAGACTGTTTTGATAAAGAAAAACAGATGTCGTTGTTATTATTATTATAAATTTTTTTGTGAAAAAAAAAAAATTATAAATCAATTTATTTTACGTCGAGAAAAAAACTCGAGACTTGTTCGCTTAAAATGAAGAAAAGGCCTAAAAAGTCGCTTTTTTTTTATTACTTGCAAAAAAAAAATATTATGTTTTTTAGTAGCAGGAAATAACACCTTTTATATTTACATTTTTATTTTCAAAGAATGCTTGGTTGAATTAATTCCGAATTGTTAGCGGTGGAAATTATTATGGTTTTTTTTAGTAGCAGGAAAGAACTTCTTTACGTTAAGCTTGGTTGATGGATCAATTCCAAATTGTTTAGTGGTGAGAAAGCATTTCTGAAAAAGGCTTGATTTAAATGTTTTTTTTTTATTATTATAATTATAAATACAATCTTTGAACGTTTAAAAAATTTGGAGAGGATAATTAATACAAATAAATAATAATAAGAATAATAATAAAGGATAATAATAAGAATAATTATTACAAATAAATAATAAATAATAAGGATAATAAATAAGGATAAATAATGAGAAAACGAAATGATCAATGATCAAAAGGTTTATATAGAACACAACCAAATTTGTGAACCATTTTCTTTCGAAAGTTTTCAGAGAAATGTATAATATTAAATACGTACGTTGCACTAATTTAATTGAGTTGTATTCTTTCGCTAATAATTATTTTTTTAAATTTTTAATCTCGTTCAATAAAGTTTGTATTTGGATCAGCATCTGTTCATTATTATGATTTAATTTGTTTTCGATTTCCTTGAAATTGGTTTCTGGTTTGGGCATATTTGCCAATTGTCTAAGTTCTCCAGAGATAAATGGAAGAAATTCAGGATCTTCTTGACTATTATCAATTTCTCTAATTTTTCTTCGAATATCTTCAATTGGTGCATTATAAGATCTATCAAATTATCAAGTTAAATTAATTAAAACTATTCATGATTATTTATTGAAAAAACAAAAAATAAAAAAAACATAATTACAATATATCAGGAAACCATTCTCTCCAACGACGTTGATTGGGAAGCAAGTAAAATAATTCAATCTCTTTTATGATTTTTGCCTTTTGAGCCAAAAATGCTTCATTTACGTTATAATTTGCAATTTGATTGATGATCAAACCAAGGAATAAATTCATCAAATATATTACAACAATAAATGAAAATAAAACAAATAACATTGCCAAGTATGGATCATCTTGTAATTGCCAGGATCTAAATGCCCTACTATCACCTATTAATTATATTGTAAAGTATAATCAATATTTAATGAACATATTAAAAATGTTATTTTGAAATCATATTAATATAGAACCTTACCTGCAAGGAAATAATACATTGCCAATATTGAGGTAGAAAAACTTGCAAACATATTGGTATTTCCATCAGGTTGTTGAACAATAATTGAATTTTGATTGTATGAATTGTCACTTGCAAAATATGTAAAATATTTAGAAGTAAGATTCCAAGGATTATTGGGATCATTATCTTTGAAATCAGGGCTGTCTAGTGTAAAATCCTGAATCGGTTTCAATAAAATGTAAAATGCACGTGAAAAGCTTAAAATGATTATAAATAATAATACTAGAAATGAGAAAACTTTTCTAGCAACTCCTAAAATGATTGCAAAATATCCTCCAAAGTATGTAAATGCTCTTAAAAACAGCATAAATTTCAGATCTAATAAAAAATTGGACAATGAAATTAACTCAGTAGCTGGTGAATCATTATAATATAACCATAGAATTGAAGTAGCAGTGGGTATGAAGTATGCTCCAAAGTCTATTAAATAAATAATAATCGTTATTAAATTATCAAATTTAATTAATTAGCTAATAATAATTAATAATAATATCATACCAAAATAATTCCAAGGGTCAGTGATGTATTTCATTGGGCTCCAAATAAATTGTCTCGCTTCAAAATTAAGATGAAACAACCCAAGGATGATTGTAGTAATTAATAATGAATTTCTATTTTCATCAGATAATTGGTCAGGTGAAGTAGAGGTTGCAAAAATTAATAAAAATGTCATATAAATGACCCAAATCCCCAAATAATAATTGAATCCAAAATTATTCCACTTGGAATCCAAGATTGCTTTTCCACTCCAATATTTATATAAGTCTAAAGTATCTAATTCAGTAAATTTGCTATTTGCTGGCTTATAAAGCAATTCTTTCCAAAATGAATATTTATTATTGTAAGTAAGTAATCCAGGATAAGGAATTACTAATTGTACACAAGGTTTTTCAGATTTGTTATTTCTAACATCCATAACCCTTTTATAGAATTTATATTTATAATAAAAATCCAAAAAGCCTTTCTCTTTATAAACCAATTCTTCAAGATCTATAGTGTTATAAAAAGGTTTCATGTTGTAAGAATTTCTCACAAATGGAAATAATATCATTGAGGTTTGGCTAAAGAATTTTGATATTAAAGTATAATGATTTTTTTCTAGTCTTGGTAATTCTAATATGATTATTTTTAATAAACTAATATTTAAATCAGTATCTTTTGTAAAATGACTAAGACAAGAATCAAATACTTTTTCTACTGCAATACTATTTTTATTATCTAATGCTATCTTTAACATTTCCTTTCCGAATTTATTGAAATAATAAAACTCATTATTGATCATTTCTAACATTTCTTTATGAGGTTGTCTAGAAATTTGATGTTTATCAATATATGAATAATCAATTTCAGCAAAGCAATTTTTGAAATCAAATAAATAATCATCAATCATATTATTCTCAATAGCTGATTTAATATCCTTCATGTTCTCAACAAGTTTAATGGACTTTGTAAATATTTTGGAATTTTTGTTGCTAACTGATAAAATGTGTATTGAATAATTTGTGAATAAAATTAAATCATCATTGTTTAATAATTTACAATAACTAAATATGTGATCGTTTTTAAGGCCATACTCATCAATTGTTGATGATTCTTCTTCTATTCCATCATTAATTTTTTGTGCTTTTATATTGATATTTTTAAATTTATCATCATATTCTATTGACCATTTAATTAACTTTCCAGTTTCCATGATAAATTCTTCTTGTCCTTCATGATGCTCAGATGGTTTAGACATTTCTTGTAATGTTTGTGCTATATGTGAACAATAATTGTTCTTTAAATGTAATTTTTGTTGAATATTATCTAATAGTTTTTTGTTAATTATTTCATTGATGTATAATTGATTGCCTATAACCATGGTTATTTTACCATGTGGTAAAATAGGTCCAAATAAAATATCTTTTCCATTTGCATTTTTTAAAAAATGCTTGTCAAAATACTCTGTGATATCAATAAAATCACCAAGATTATAAGGATCCATTACTTTATAATTATAACTTTTTGTGTTTTGATGATAATATATTACCAATAAATATTCTAATTGATCTGTTGAATAAATAAAACCATATTTTTTCATATCAATATTATTTTCCAATTGGGCTACAAAATAGAAAATGTATTTATTAAATTTATAAATTAATATAACATGCAAATAATATAAATATTTAAATAAATACTTACTTGCAGAAATAATAATATTATTTTTTAATGAATATACAACTAATGTTGAATAATCCTCATAGTATAGTGCCATTATTGTTTTGTCTTTATTAAATTTAATATCAGCAATTGATTTTTGATATACTAAATAATAATTATCTTGATATGATATTGTTACACCCTTCCATTGCGATAGAAATAAATCCTGTGAGCCAACTAGAAAGTTTCCAGAATTTACAAAAACTTTTATACCATTGTTATCTTCACTATTATAATAATACGTTGATTTATGAACCAATTTATCATTTGCATCATTGTCATTGTCACTCACATATGAAAAATTGTATAACTGGCAGGTATTATCATTACAATACTTAATAATTAACAAATCGTTATTTGTAATAAAATATCCATTGCTAAAACTTTCATTAATTATAAAATCACTGTATTTTTTTTTTGTAAAGTTAAGAAATTCTAAAAAGTTAATTTAAAATATTTTATATTTAGTCATTTTATATTTAATTATTATTATAATAATAAAATATATAAATCAATCAATCAATAATTGCTTACTATAATGACTATGGTATCCATCTCCATTACACAAAATTATATATTTGTAATCAGAAATATCTTTTATAAAAACATCCAAAGATTTATGCTCACTAAAATCATCTTTGGAATAATTAAAGCAATCATCTTGCTGGATAGTTCCTTTGTGAAGATCAACCGTCCATCCAACAATAGATGAATCTTTCCTACTATGAGTTACAAAAAACTTTAAATTAGAACTATATTTTATTTCATCAATATGATATCCATTATGTGGATCAATTATATTTTGTTGCTCGGTCATATTATTAGTATCTGTTGTCGTGGAATTATTATATCCATCTTCATTGATTGTTATTTCAACACTATTATCACTTGTGTTAAAGTTGTTTTTTGCCATTTTTTATTCGTAGTAAATTTTTCAATGTGTGTATGAAAAAATTTGTAAAAGATATTTGAAGAAAAAATAATTTTCATTAAAAAAGGTTTCGTATGCTTATATTAATTTTTTAATTCGTCTGTTCTACAGTTATATCATAATGGCGTACATCTACTTGTAGTAAAGTAATAGTAATATTCGTTTGTTCTATGATTGATAAGAGCACCTTTATACAGTAACTTGTTAACAAACATATATAATATATATTGAAATTAGATAATCGAATTTTCAAAATATAGGGTTTTATTAACGAATTTGTACATATTGTTGATATTATTGGGACTGTCTGTGTAAATGAAAAAATTTAATAGGTTGTTGGGAAAAAAATGTCCGTTATAACGTCGATCATTACTATTATTAAACGGTTTTTCGGCCATTGATAGCCGAAATTTTTTTTCTGTTATAAAAAACTTTTTCTAAAGGTATTACTTCCTAATACGATTGATCTGTGAATAAAAATTCGGTTGTTGTCCTTGTGGTTTTCGTAAAATCTTCCTTAAAAATTGGTCGATTGACTATTTTGTGTTACTACTAAAGAATACTTTGACCGTTTAAGGGATACATGTTAAAGTCACGTACAATTTTAATCTAATTTATGTTGTACGACTTGCTTTCTTTGCTCAAAGCAGTTAAAGATTCCGTAATTGAATTAATTCAAGAAATTTAATTTTAATCGAGAATGTTATATCATTATTTGTTATTTAATTATTAAGTTTTAAATAACCATTTGAATAATCGTAAGTTTTATATGAATAATAATATTAATATTATCATCATATGGAATGGTTTCCAGATGCAATCTGGTCGTTGTACAGTATACAAACTTTGATTAATATTATATTATGTTATAAAAAGAGGTTTCAAGTAATAAAATATGACAAAAATTTAGTTCGTTATAGAGTAAAATCTGGTATGGAAAGATTCGTTACCATTTTCACTGGTTTCGTTTACATCAAGTCATTAGTTGAAACAACAACAACTTTCATGATCGAAGTTGATGAATATACGAAGAGGTGATTTTAAGAAATTTTTTGTAGGGTGGCTAAGAAGGTGGCTGTGAATATATGTATGTATTTAATAGCATCAAAACTACTCGAGGTTTGCTTTAATTTTTTTATAATATTAAATTTCATCCATTTTCTTTTAGTTAACACTAATACAATCGACCGAGGTTTTTTTGTTAATAATAATGATGACAATGATGATGATAACGACAATAATAATAGTAATAATAGTAATAATAAAACGACGGCGGCAACGACGGTAATGACAACGATGACGTAAACAATGACGACGATAATAATAGCAGCAGCAACTGCATTGGGGTAATAGTAATGTTAATGATAACAATGGTAGTACTGGCGACCACATATTTTGTGAAAAGAAATTTTACTTTCCCGCTATTTCTTATCTTCGAGCAAGGAACATTCCTTGTGTAAATGCGTAACATAGTAATAGGTACAAAAAAGATAACGAATTCCTAAAATGCAAATCATTTAAAAAATTCATAAAAAAAATTTTTAAAATTATAAAAAAAAATATTGTTGTAGTAAAAACCTTTTATACATAAATCATCATGTCCAACAACAATCCTCCTGGTAATAATAATAAAAGTGAACTGACACTAATGCCAAAACCAATTACGATGCCAACATCCTTCTAATAATTATCCTAATAACCAAAATGACACTACTCATCGTTCTTTAAATGAACAACCATTCATAAAAAAACCGAAAAATGACGGAGGAAAATAATGAAAATTAATAATAATGACGTTATCTTTTCCAATTAGAATTTCAGGCTATGATTTTTTATAAATAATGATTATAAATAAATACTTGATCGAACTTATTTGTATATTGATTAACATTTATTTGAAGTTGCTTAACGGTTCAATATAATCAAAATAAAAAAAATTCACACATATTGAGCTTTTAATTTTTAACCATGTGTATGCGTTTGTGTGTATATCCATTGGAAACTATATGATCAAAACCATATTACAGGTTAACAATGAACCCTATATGTCACGATAAAACGTAATATATTTCTCTGGTAATGAATGGAGTGAACAAGCAATTACATGATGGAAAATTTTAATGGTAAATTATCTTAATATCATGCTATTGTGCTGTATTTTTTTGTAATTCTTTCTGATTAATACAATTGCATTGTAATTGCTGTATATAACCGTTATGATCGAGAATTAACCCCACCAGTAATTGTTTTTTTATATTTCTAAGAGAAATAGTCTCTTATAATTGTAATTTGATTTTTTAATAAAGATGCTCATATATTTTATTGGAATAAGGGAATTAAATTTGCAAAATTTATTTGAGGTTTAAGTTCTCCATAAAATTGTAAAGAGCTTTAACATTAATATTAAAACTGCGATTAAAAAGTTATGGCATGGGATCAGGAGCATACAATAACGGAAGACGCGGTGGATTATTTAATGTAATAACTAGTTCATTGTAATGCCTGCCCATGAAATTTAGTTATTAAACGTGTTATAATCGGAGTTTAATATACAAAAATCAAAATTCAGAATGCAAAATTTCATAGCAGACGTAGAATAAAATACTCTTAAATTTTTAAAGTAAGATTGAAGTGAAAATGTGTTATCATCTTTGAATGACGGTAGCTTTACTTAGATAACTAGTGCCAACTGTAATTTTTCTTAGAAAAATTATGTCTGTAAAAAAGCATTTTCACAATTAATATTTTAATAAAATAAAATAATTCTTTTTCGTTTAATATTAATAAAAACATTGAAATTAAACAAATAAATTACGTGGAAATTTTTTTTTGAAAATTATCATTAAATGAAATAAAAAACACCTTCCCAAAAATTAAGTTTAGAAAACTGAAAATTTTCATATCCACTCCTCTCTAAGAGCTCTGCAGAAGAAGATAAAAGATACTATTATCTACAACGGGTTGAAGTTTGTAAAACCTCGGATTCCAAAGAGGATTTTTTTTTTCTAAAGCTCTCTAAACAAAAAGGATAACGAATCGTAGCACCGATTCCAACTAGCTTCTTTCTTATTCTATGGTTGATGAAAAGGACATACAACGAAGCCACCAAAACAAAACTCTCATATTGGTATTAAGGTTTCCGTCCAAACTATATTCGAAAACTTAGCTCCGAACGGACCGAGTGAACTCGAAAACTTTTCAGACTGTACCTTGTGGTCAAATTATTGGATTGCATTGGACTATCTATCATAATTTTATGCAACTGACGCAAATGCAAGACTCAATTTGTGTTTCATAACAATTTCTTGGTGTTAGTTAACAAAAACTTTTTGAATATAAAAAATTGATGTTTCGCTCAAGACTCTTTAAAAATTAAAAAATTAAAAAGCTTTATACGTGGTTAAAGTTTGAATTAATTCATATGCACATTACGAATTTTGCTATATTTTACATCATGAATTACGTCTTGCATCACGGATTATGTCTAGGGATTGGGCGGTTCGGTTCAGGTTCCATGGAACCGGTTCCAAGAACCAGTTCCAAGAACCAGTTCCAAAATAGATGTAACTAATTTTCTTTGAAAATTTTCACTACATATAAAATTTTCTTTAAGGGTATTACTTCCTAATATGAAAACAGTCT